>JBBPUI010001051.1:0-12565 GCA_038094615.1 Heimioporus aff. retisporus | reverse complement strand
ATATACCTCATGATCAGGCAGGACAACAGCATCCGGCAGGTCCGACAGGAATCGCCAGGTATCCTTCATGTAGGTCATCGTTTCTTCATCCCAAGGCTCCTTCATCTCACCCTCCTTGATGGATGACTGTCCATAGACGGCCCCAGCCGGTATCCAAACGAGAGGTGAACTGCGAGTACGCCGGCTGATGATAGAATGATTATCAGTGGGCAGCCGTGGTCCGCAGGCATAACCTCTCTCGATCAATCCGGGCACCGGATATCTGTATATCAGAACTCCATCCTCCATATTCAAACCCTGCCGGATCCGTGCTTCCATTTCTGTTGAAAGCACTGCCGGACCGACCGATGTGTCGTGTCCGCGTTCCTTCGCAGAGAGGTGGTCAAACCGCCACAAAAATTTGGTCATCAACCGAGGATTCTCGCGGTAGTTGAACGCGGCAGACATGATCGTACCAGAGGTGTCCCACAGGAGGAACCGCGCATCGTCGCCTTCAATCAGGATCGAGAGCGAAAAGTTTCGGAATTGCTTGCTGTCCAGACCACCGGCATAGTGCGCCAGTTGTCTGCAGGCACAGACTCCATCCAGTGTCCCAGGCGTAAACGGGCCACCTTCTACCCTCGACGGACGTTCCTCGTCTGACCCTAGACGTTTTGGATCCTTGAATGCTACACCTTCGGTCTTCCCTTCGAACTCGACCCAGAGTTCCATTTGCGAGAAGTCGGTCCTGTCGGGTATTTGCATACCCTCGACGCGCTGGTAGATCGAGATGTCCATCTTCAGCTTCACCGTGTTCACCGTGTCTTCCTTCGTGCTCGTGTTGACAACCTTCAAATGTGGCATCCATCCCTCGATGGCGGTGATCTGAACACAAACTCGTTCTCATGAAACTGGTACAAGGGGCGGAGCTGGATACTTACGAACGGGGTGTAGCGTGCACTCTTGACACCCGTTGATGGGACATCTGGAATGTCTGGCAAATCTAGTAATCCGTTTGCAGGACGAAGAAATTCATGGATAAATTGGTGGACGGGCATTGGGCCGACCCAGTGACCTTCCATCTCTCTGGCTAATTGCGCGCGAACCTGCCAAAAGTCCAACACCCTAGAAGCGTGGGTCAAGTCGGTGCCAAACTTCTTCTTAGCCGGGGTTGCTTCGGTAGTAACTTTGCGTTGGGAAACGCGGAGTGGATCACTGGGAACGATGTTCTCGGAATTCTGAGCAGGATCAGGATGGTTTTCGTGAGTATCCGACATGCGAGTGAGCGCACAATAGGGAAGATGAAACGTACAGATCAAAGGCAGAGGGTATTTATCGTTCCAGGTCGTAGCACAAGCTGTGTGAATGAAGATCAGCCTTGAGGGAAAACCAATTGTTGTACTAACCTAGTAATAGCGTGGACAACATGTATGATCTTGTCCACCGGGTTTGTGGAAGGTGTGCGGTACGCGAAATAAGGTCCGACACGACCTACGCGCCTGGGTCATGTGACTCAGAATCGCATCTTCAAGTGCCGACGAAATAGAGGCGAAGTCTGCCTGTTGTCACCGATGTCACCACCGCTGACGTCGAATCGAAAGTTCAGCAATCGAAATGGTGAAACTTGTTGCAGTAGGTGATGCTGCAGTCGGAAAGGTGCGTAAATTGTTGTCGCCGTTGTCGTCCTTGGCATTCGTTTTTCCAATGGAGACTTGTCTTTTGATATCGTTTACTACCAACGAATTTCCGAGTCGGCATGTCCCGACCGTATGTTCTCTTTCTCGCAGCTCCTCCCGTATGCTTGGCAGACACACGTCTCTATGCTAGGTCTTTGACAACTACTCTGTGAACATAATGATTGGTGAGAAAACATGCGGGCTATGGGATACGGCTGGTGTGTCGCTCCGTTGGATGCTGTCTCATACGCGTGACGCGTTCGTTTGACAGGTCAAGAGGATTACGACCGACTCCGTCCATTATCATACCCGCAAACCGACGTTTTTCTCGTTTGCTTTAGTGTCGCCTCGCCGGCGTCGTTTGAGAACGTCAAGGAAAAGTGGTTCCCGGAGGTGCATCATCATTGTCCAGGTGTACCGCGCCTTATCGTGGGCACTCAAATCGATCTGCGGGATGACAATGAGGTCATCGAGATGCTTGCTAGACGGAAGCAGCAACCGGTGACGTGTGAGCTGGGAGAACGGCTCGCGAGAGAACTGGGCGCGGTGAAATATGTGGAATGTTCTGCGCTGACACAGAAGGGTCTGAGGAACGTGTTCGAGGAGGTGCGTATGCTCGTGTGGATTTGTACGGCGTTGGTGATCGATGGCGAAAATAGGCTGTCAACGCCGCGCTCGAGCCCCCCGCAGTCGAGGAAAGAAACAACTGTGTCATGGTTTAAATTATGCAGCAAGTACGAACCAATTTGGGGATTTGTTTAGCATTCAACCGCATGGTTACTTGCAATTCACCCTTGTCCTTCCCATTGTCTTTTAGAGTGTTGGAAATGAACAATTGTGCGTTTCAGATCCAAACACAATCCAACCGAGCCGAGACTGGTATTTAAAATGGCCACTCGGTGTTCCTATCCTCTATCCAACGCCCTTTCTCGACCATCACAGCCAATGCTCGGATGGTCCCCAACCATCTCCGGTCGATGATGCAAAACTACTTGAACAAGAACCCGCCGCGGCACGCCAGCTCGAAGATGGCATCGGGATTCCCCGCGGGAACCTAACAAACGCGACAAACGGCACAGCGTGTCTGTTTTCCCGATTATAGATACTTGTCGCTATGGAAGTTTGGTTGGACAAACATTCGCCGCGATGGAGGAACCTGGCTATCTGCATTGGGTCTCGAAGTGCAAGTATATCCTATCGTGTTCTAGGTCACCTGTGGTGCTACTCGTCTGCTTTTGTGTATTTTTCCAAAACTCCACTGGCTGGTAATCACCTTCTTTTCGGGAGAATCGATTTGTTATGAGTACACTGCACCGCAGAACTGCTCATCCCCAACAAACAGGGATAGTTTTTGTCGTGATGCTTGCCCGTGCCATCTTGGAACTCGGGCGTGGCATCACCTGGTTCGCGAATACGCTGTATGTTCTTTATGGTCTGGCTATCACTGTGCTGGGAGTCGCTTTGCTGCTGGAGAATATTGCTGGCGAGTCCGATGCGCACGTTCTGGGCCTTTTGTTAATCTCTCGATGCGACCCGAGTTGCGAGGTCAATAGACAGATCGCAGCGATGGAAAACGTGGAGCTAGAACTGATCTAACTGGGCTCGGGGCAAGACACGGCGGGACGAACCGACGTGAGACCATTCGTTTGACTGCGATGCTTATATGACTCGGAATGCACAAGGGCAGAGAGATGGTGCGAGAGCGAGTGTGTGGTAGACAGTGTACAGACGGGGCAACGGTAGTATATTACATACAGACTCGAACAACAAAATCATGAGAGAAATCGGAGCTGCTACGTGAACATAACACGAATCAAGAAGAGAGTAGCAGACCCAACACAGTCCACCACCATGCGCGGTACAAGGCGCAGCAACCCTCTTCGCTGATGATCGTTTTCGTACAGTTCAGTAGACCAGTATAAGGTTCCCCCTCGGTCCTCAGACTGTCAGACCCGCGGTGAGCGCCCAGGGGGGTCATGACCAAACCTCAAGAACATACCTGATAACGTCTTCATCGGCTCCAGCATATTCCACTGTTTCCTCCGCGCTACTTTCTTCTTGAGAGTCGGAGTTGAGTTCAGATGCGGCATGATTTCGTTGCACAGCAAGTCGGATGGACATGACTTGGAGGGGAGTAAGGACGAGCGGACTCGCCAGCACAAGTGCGATGAAAATTATGGTCATTAGCAGCTGCTTTGGTTCTGGAGCACTTGCGGCAAGGCTTCGGACTATTCTTAGCACGAGAGCGATATGTATGACTTGCCAGACTTGCGCCACAAGGAGACCGGGCGTCAAATACAGGATCCACGGGCGCCGACGTTCTGTAGGTGACAGCAAAACGCGCAGAGCATATCTTGCGTTAAAGTAAGGTAACCTGTGCGGGGTGGTGATAGCTCTGAGGTATTATTAGACTTTAAAACGAGACTTGAGGAGGGGAGCGTCCTACCTGATGGTTATGATCGTAAGAGGTAGGAAGATCATCACAACCAATATGGTGTAGGCCGCAATCACTAGGATACCAACGAGTGGAAGCGAAGTCGCAGGACTGTATATCCCATGGAGAAAGTTGTCGCCCAATAGCATGAATAGAAAAAACAGAGTGAGCGGTGTTATGACGAGGTTTCCTAACAGAGCTGGCACTGATCATCGTGTGTCGTCAGTACTTCCTTGTTGGGTACCGTACAGAACATACTCAGTCCCTTGTACAAGCCTTGCCATCCCTAAGATATGCAAACGATGAGTTTTGTGGTGCTCGAGCGCAAGGCAAAGTGGCGAGTGCACCTCAATTTTGTAGACCCTTGCCAGCATGAAGCAGATGGAGACGATAACTGGTCTAGTGTGCGGCTGCACACCGTCGCCATCCTCTGGATCGAGTCGAAGGCCCTTGGGGCTGTAGTGAGCTCTGATCCTGGCGAGTGCACCAACAAATGGCACCAGGACCACTAGCGTGACTACAGGCAGTCCGACGCCCAGTAGTATAAGCATGACGATAGGTGGGAGCGAGAACATGTTGGTGGAAACGGTAGGAAGCAACTTGCCTAACGCTCATGTTTCGTGACTGACTCTTAAAAGCTTAAGGCACGGCAGGAAAGGCAGTGTGAGACTGCGGACAAAAGTAGGCGAATTCAGGCAAAGCTTGGCAAGTCAATGGAGGGTGAATTAGCACGATAGACTTGTAGAGCCTGACGAACATCTTTATCTTGTAAATAAGTAGCCTGGGGCAGGTCGGCATACGCACTTTGAAGAGATGAGGGCCTCTGTGCAATGACGTTCATGCACATCCCAACCAGGTCGGCACCCTAGACCAGTTTCGTGAATCGCATCTATTTCACAGGAACCAAGGCGATGCGTTACTCTGCAAGACGGTGGCAATATCGACGGTATCAAGAGAATGCACCGGTGAGGCAACCGAGCATTGTCAGCCACCAGGCGCGATACAAAGCACCCCAGCCCTCCTCCTCTACAATCCTTCTTCCGCAGTCAATTAAACCAATGTAAGGTTCTCGCTCCGTTCTCAGACTGCCGTACTTGATTTTAGGTCTGCACGACTTGTGAGCAAACATGACAAACGTACCCGATAACGTCTTCCTCGACGCCGGCATATTCCACTGCCTCTTCGGCATCACCTTCCTCCTCCTGAGATACTGAGTTAAATTCGGGTGCCGCGTGGTTTCGTTGTATAGCGAGCCTGATGGCAATGACCTCGAGGGGAGTAAGGACAACTGTGCTGGCCAGCGCAAGGATGAAAAATATAATCGTTCTGACTGAGGTGATGTTCTCCCAGAATGGTGCGCCAGGTTCTGCAAACTCAGGAAGAAGCACTCTCCGGACGGTGCGCAGTCCCAGAACAACGTATGCGATATGCGCGACTTGAGCCGCAAGGAGGCCCGGGGTCAAGTACAGGATCCACGGGCGTCGACGCTCCGTGGGTGTCAACAGAACGCGAAGTGAATAGATTGCATTGAAGTACGGCAACTTGTGTGGAGTAGTGATGGCTCTGTCATACAATCAGCCTCTGGTCCAGGGTATGCAAAAGAGAGCGTCATACCGGTCAGTTATGATTGTTTGAGGCAACGAGATTAACATGGCGAAAAGACTGTACGCGAGAGTCCCGACGACACCAGTCGATGGGGTGCTGTACGTGCCGTGGCGAAGGTTGCTGTCGCTCAGGAAGACCAACAAAAACAGAGTGACAACCAAAGTTGACAAGAGCGTTGGCACTGATGTAGTGTCAGTAGCTTCCCCTGAGCGGTCGAAAATAACACACTGAGTCCTTTGTACATGCCTGGCCAGCTCTAGTGGATTTGAGGTGATAAATTCCGATGGGCACGAGATAACGAGCGTACCTCGATTTTGTAGACCCTCGTCATCATGGCGAAGATGGAGGTGATGACTGGGCCGGTGTGTGGTTGGACACCGCCCTCTGGGTCGAGTTGAAGACCCTTGGGGTTGTAATGGGCCCTAAACCTGACGATGGCACCCGTCAGTGGCACGAGGAGCGCCAGCGAGATGGCGAGCGAAAACAGTAGTAGTAACAAATTGGCAATCTCGAGCATGTCGTCGTCGAGGTTGACTGGCGCTAGCAACACACGAACCGCAGTTGATACCGCACTTTTACCATTTCGAGGTTGGTCACGGCAAGTGCCTTGAGCGGGGTAACAGTTGCCACACCTCTTGAACTCGAACCATCACCATCCCCCCTCCTGCCTCGTTAGCGTGGCCACATTTTTTTGCATCCCGTCGAAGCCACACCACAAAGTCAATCCAGTTCCAATCTGCATCGTATACCCGTTCAGGTTGGCCTTTTGGTGCTGGTATGGGGTTGGCGTGTTGAGTATATCCTTTGAAGAGTCGCTTTTGGACTGCAGTTTTTCTTTTTTTTCGAATATTGTCACTCTTTTTCCTGATTAAAATATCTATTTCTCTCCCTCTGTGGTGGGCTCGACACTGGTGTTCCTCACCTAGCAAGCCTTTACCAGGAAGTGAAAATCGCAGGGGTGACCTTGCGAGCCGCCGCCTCTGACCGAGCGATTCTACTGCTACAGGTTGCCTAAACCGCATTTCCCACAGTATTTTTAAATCCTGTCAAGAGACCGTCGGGTATGAAATAATCCTGCACATCTTTCTTTTGCTGTGCGTCGGA
The DNA here is from genome assembly GCA_038094615.1 of Heimioporus aff. retisporus. Taxonomy (NCBI): domain Eukaryota; kingdom Fungi; phylum Basidiomycota; class Agaricomycetes; order Boletales; family Boletaceae; genus Heimioporus; species Heimioporus aff. retisporus. The sequence continues at coordinate 5,767 of JBBPUI010001051.1, read as the reverse complement.
TTGTGATGGAAGGCGACCCGTCTCGCGTTTCCTCTGCGTCATAGTGACTCTAAAAGCCTGGTCCACGTTGGTGCGTCCATGGACTGAGCATTTCAAGCCAAGTTTTTCCTGATCAAAAGTATTCTTTCTGGTGGCGATAGAAAATTCCGTCCGCAATTTGAGCTAGTTCACTGCTGCAGGTCGCTTCTGACATACATAGCTGCTGACCATCTAGACAGATCATGTCTATGTCGTGTTTCCGCAACGCGCGTTGCGTGTCATGCTTCTGCTGTCTCGACGGCGACACTCTTCGATTTGTACTTGGGCATTCCATGCTCCCGGTCGCTATCGTTCCATCTTCCCCATCAAGTTGTCGACAAGTCCTGGTCGTTGCTTTGCCATGCACATTCCTTGCATCGGGACCGTGTCGTCCATTCCCAGCGGTTCCTAGTCCACCTTCTCGTGCGATCTCATGGACCCAGAAATGCCTTTGGACCGTCGACTCTCCGCCTGACCGCGTACTGGCTCGCCATGGCCCTCTGTACCATGATTTTTTTCCCTGTACGCAGTAGATAGAGAAATACAGTTTTCTTTTTGCCACATGCATTGACTCTCCGACGTCGCGAGTGTTGTAACCTTGTCCCGGTCTGTCTCTTCCTCTCACCACACGGCGGAGGTCGTTCCCCTTGTTTGTCGTACCACCCCCGTATTTCTTCTTCTATGGAGGGCGACGTCGAGACTGCTAGAGTTCGTCCTGTACCAGCCCAGTTTCCGCTTGTTTTCTCACAAAGCGCCCGTTGTTTCCGCAGAAAGCTGCCCTTGATAGACTGAGATTTCGCAAGACGGCACGTCAGGACACATTTGAGTACGATTCGTCACATTCCGTCGCCTCGAACGATCCTGCCCTCCTGTTCGCTCCACCGCCCTCCCAGTCCAGGGATGCCTCCACCCCATTGCGCTACCACCCACCCTCCACCCCATCATCCGGTCACGGCATCGTCCTCGTCCCCAATTCGAGTCCGACCGTTCCAGAGCCCCACTACCCGTCATATCAGCACCAAAACACACATGACGCGCTGCCAATGTCCGGCCCTAGTCATCACAACCCGTGGAACCAGTCCGCCCAGTCCCACTACCAAGACCCCCTCTCCGCCTCGGGCGGCCTTGTGAACGGTGGGCGGGCAGTTTACGCGTCTTTCACGCGCAATTATGGCGCAGACCCACGACGATTGTCCGACGTGGACGGCTACGCGGACGACGGCCCTCCAAGAAAGCGCATCAACCGTGGTGGCCCCTCCGATGCACTTCCGGTGCTGAGCACCCTTCCCCCCGACTCCCCAGAGATCCACCGCTTGGGCCAGAGGCGCAAAGAGAACGTGAGCTTGGGTGGAATGTCCACATCTTCCGATGATTCCATGCCAGACATTCGATATTCACTTGAGGTTTCGGCCACTGGCCCGTCCCGCGTACTGCGAGGACAGCGTCCTGGCTCTTCAGAGCCCACAGAGCTCCGAGACCCAGCACAAAACAAGGATGCGTTTGCGATGTTTAGGCTTTCCAACATCGACCGGGACGTCAACCTCGTTCAAGCTGCGTGGACACAAGCAGGCGGAGACGAGAAGAAGGCAACTAGTCTCTTGAATGATCCTCTGTGGAAACCTCCTACTGAGTCTATTTCACCAAAACCCAATGCCGCCCCAGATCCGACCATCGAAACTGGCCGTGTCGCCGAGTTTGACGAGGCCACGAAAGCTAACCGTGCCGCTCTGCGGGAGAAAGCCAAGAAGTCTTCCATTTATGCAAACAGAGCTGTGCTAGATACCCACTCTACCCCAACGTCTGCCGTTTCACCGTCGTCTATCCCCATGGTTGCATCGCCGACATCGCCCTCCACACCACTTATTATTCCACGACGCAGACGTGCAAACAAAGTCGTCATGTCTGACTCGGAGCAATCAGAAAGCGGGGATGAATCTAGCCATTCCCAGAGTCCACCCGTGAGCAACTCGGTCCGCGGTGCATTGGACTTTCTCAATACGGCAAACATTGATACACTGCAAGAGCTGACCGGTATGGCCTTCCAGTCCCGTCTGAGCCCGACTGTTCTGAGCGTTTACTAGGTTGCAGTTCAGAGCAAGCGGACAAAATTGTGTCACTCAGACCATTTACTTCTGTTGACGACGTTAACGTCAAGTTGGGCCAGGGCAGGAAGAAAGCCGGTCCCGCTGGTATAAGTCCTCGTCTTTTCGAGGACTGTCAACGGGTGCTTGGTGGCTATGGTGCCGTTGACAGCGTACTCGAGAAATGTGAGCGCATAGGTGCGAGCCTTCGTGCGGCAATCGCGTCTTGGTCGTCGGACACCGTCAACAAGGGCAAGGGCAAGGAGGATGCGTCGAAAAACGCGTCTGTTGTGCTTGATGGAGTGGATGAGGGTTCATTGAACCTAAACTCTGTCAAATTGGCAACGAGAGAGTATTTTACGGAACAACCCGCAATGTTGAACCCAGGAGTGACTTTGAAGGATTATCAGATGTTGGGCATTAATTGGTTATACTTGCTCTATAAGAAGGAACACAGTTGTATACTCGCCGACGAAATGGGTGAGTGCATTTGGCGTTCGTTCCGTGTTCAGCGTTGTTGAAACCATGTGGCAGGTCTTGGTAAAACTATTCAGGTCATCAGCTTCTTTGCTCACTTGAAGGAACGGGGGAATGCCGGGCCACACCTTGTCATTGTGCCGTATGTCTTTGCGGAGATGCTACCGTGTATAAGATGACCAACTATCGTTGCGACAGGTCGTCAACGCTGGAAAACTGGTGTAGGGAATTTGCCCGCTTCGTCCCCTCGATATCAATCCAGACATATTACGCTGGAAAAGAAGAACGACCGGCTCTGCGCCAAACGCTCATTGACACACAACGTCGCCATGGCAAGAACGACAACGGATGGGAGGTGCTTGTCACGACGTACAACCTTGCGCAAGGTGACGAGAAGGATCGCAAGTTCTTCCGAAGGATAGAGTGGGACGTGCGTATTATTTCATCCGGAAAACGATGGTTGTTCACGTATCCGTAGTGTATCGTCTTTGACGAAGGACATGTGTTGAAGAACTTCCAATCACAACGGTATCAGGCCCTTCTCAAGTTTGAGGCTCGATGGCGTCTTCTATTGACTGGCACGCCATTGCAAAACAATCTCCAGGAACTTGTGGTATGAGTTACAACATGGTATGAAGAGGGGGATGTCTGATGCTCGTTGCAGTCTTTGCTCAACTTTATTCTTCCCAACCTTCTTGGAGAAACCATGGACTCGTTGCGCGCGATCTTCAAAACAAAGGGCGATGCCAAGGTCGCCTTACTTTCACAGGAACGAATATCGCGAGCGAAAAAGATGATGACTCCATTCGTTCTTCGGCGACGGAAGGACCAAGTACGTGGCTAACCTTCAACGTGTCGCTAGATGCTCAGTCGTATGCAGGTGCTCAAGGACCTTCCTCAAAAGACAGAGCGAATAGAGTGGTGTGAGATGAACGAAATGCAAAGGTCGATTTACAACGATGCACTGCAACGGTCTAGAAAGACTATACTCGAGGTGGAAGCCAATACCCCTAGCACGTCGGGAACGTCGACCCCCAATGGAGCTGTCGAAAATGGGAAAAAGAAAACGGCGAAAACGCCGCGGCCGAAGGACAAGTATGCCGAAAACAGTTCCAACGTGCTGATGGAGCTGCGAAAGGCGGCCTCGCATCCGATGCTCTTCAGAAAACTGTATACGGATCAGACCCTAACGTCGGTCACCAAAGTGCTACTGAAAGAACCCGACTTTAAAAAGCGTGGGGCTGTATTTCAGTACGTGAAGGAGGACATGGAGGTGATGACGGATGCCGAGTTGCAGTTCTTCTGCCAGGGCTACAAGGTGGGCTTGTACGTTATCGCGGGGTTCGGACACTGACGGGTGACTAGTCGACGCGCAAATACCTGCAAGACGAACACTGTTTTCTCGATGCAGGCAAAGTGGCGGTGTTGTTACGACTGCTGGACAACTACGCGCAGCAACAGCGCAAGGTCTTGATTTTCTCGCAGGCAAGTCGAGCGCGCGCGGAATTGGATGGGTCTGACCCGAATCACGCTACAGTTTACGCAAATCTTGGATATCCTACAAGCCGTGCTAAAGCAGAAGAGTATCAAGTATTTGCTTCTCACTGGATCGACTGCTGTAGACGTGCGACAATCGTTGGTGGACGAATTCACGGAGGACGAGTCGATTCCTGTTTTTCTCCTTTCTACTAAAGCGGGTGGGATGGGAATCAATCTGACGGCAGCGAGTGTGGTGATCATGTGAGTGGAATGACGGTCCGGATGATGCACCTCGCTGATTGTTTGCAAGGTTTGACCAGGATTTCAATCCGCACAATGATCGGCAAGCGCAGGACCGTGCCTACCGGATAGGGCAGAAACGGGACGTCGACGTAGTGAAGTTAATATCACGGGGTACGATCGAGGAAGACATGCTACGACTAGGAGAAACCAAGTTGGCGCTGGATGAAGCAGTGGCAGGGGACACGGAGGAAGGGGATGGGGATAAGGGGGAAAGCAAGCAGGAGAGGGAGATGAAGATGTCACTGATGAACGTTCTCAGGAAACAGTTGGAACAACAGGACAGTAGACCAAGTGGAACCCGGTGACCCACGACCAGTCGATGAACCTCACGGAAACGTCATGTCATTGTGTAGTATACAAAGAAGAATACCCTCTCGGTGATCAGGCAAAGACGGATAGACCGCGTACGAGACGATCTACGCTGGCGCGAAAGTAGTCATTGTCGATGCCTTGTTCGCGAGAGTCCATGGGGACGAGGGGATTTCGGACGACGAAATCGACAAAGGGGCCGCTGTAGATCTGTTTGAGGACGAAACGGAGGCCGTCGGCGGAGGGATCGCTGAGACAGACAAACTTGTAGCCCGACACGGTTTCGTACAAGTGGAGTCTGTATGCAGAGGTGCGATAGCTGGTGAACTGCTCGTCTCTAGGGTCAATGCGGATGAGAGCATGCAGCAGAACGAGGGGATGCGGGGATACTTTGTGGATAATTTCTTGATCATGTTGCGCAGGGAGAGGATGATACCGTAGACGAGTTTCGCTTCCTCATCGAACGGGAGCGCGTTCGATCTCGCGGCATCCGGTTGTGGTTGCGCGGGGGCGGATGCGTCTTGACCGATGGCGACGACGACGCCGGTAGTAGAAGAGAGGGTGTTGCGGGGGCTGGTCACCGAAGAGCTGTCCGCGGTAGACGTGTCGGGGACGTGCGGTGCGACGGCGCGAGAGACGGCGAGCAACAGACCACCGCCGTCCGCGGCGGGCTTGAGGTGTTTAGTGCGATGCCAGTCCTGATAGTAGACGCAGTTGCAGTGTCTGGGTTGGCAGTTAGAGCTGGAGCTCGTCGTCGTGGGCGTCGGGGACGATACCTGTCGAAGATGTAGAGACTGTAGATGGTCATCTTGCACAACGTCGCTCACCATGCATGCCGCGCCCGACCGTGACGACGACGACCACCCCGTTCCGCTCTCCTTTCCCGCCATCCTCCGCAACCCGAAGCTCTCTGATCGCTTCGCGCATCTCCACGTCGTCTCTGACGATGCCCACAGGATCAAGAAAGATCGACCTGAGCCGGAAGGCAAGCGCTCTGTCCGACGTCGCGAGAACGGTGGGGTCGATGCTGCCTTTGCCCTTGCCCGCCGTCCGAACTGACGAGACGATCGCCAGCCAAGTTCGCGCACAATCCGCATGTG
>JBBPUI010001049.1:0-12592 GCA_038094615.1 Heimioporus aff. retisporus | reverse complement strand
GCCGGCTGCAAAACGATGCGGAAAGTGCAGCCCAAAAATTCGGCCGGTTTAGAATCAGTGCCGATACGAAGCCTCGAATCCGTCTCGGTGGGCAAACCGCCGCCCAAACCTAATCCACACCGTCTTAAACGACACAAACGACACAAAATTCCAGATGGACTTCCATTCACATCAATTCTGGTGACGTCTAGCGTATCTCCAGGCGGGCCTTCCCTGACCCCTCTGCCTTTAAACAGCACTCCTCGGAGATGCGAGTGGGTATATATGGTTTCTTTTTTGCTGAACGACCCAGTCAGGTAGAGACTCGCCTTCATTCCACATCATTGCATAGCTTTGTCTCAAGCTAGCGTCCGGCATACCTTCAGAGTGCCGCTGAACCTTCCTTACACGAACCGTATCAACACTGCCTAAATATATGGTCGGGTATATATACACGATTATACACCGTGCACGGCTGCGGATCTTACTTGACATCATCTCCCTTCCGGCTGACTGAACGACGATTAGGTAGGGACACACCATGTTTAGTGGTCCAAACGTATCCCTCCCCCCACTTGCACCAATATACGGTTCATCCTACTTTGCTGCCATTCTGTCTACCGCATTCTATGGTATCGCTTCCATGCAAACGTGGGTGATTCTATATGTGATCATGGAATCCAACGATTCGCTTGCTCTCACAGATTTTTCTATTACATCCAGTAAGCGCCATTTCTTCGACTCTCATCTGCTGGCACCTCCCTTTTCTCTAGCTATCAGGATGACCCCATGCGCATGAAGATCTTCGTGAGCTGCTGAATTGTGGACAATCCCTGCATAATGATGCAGTGCCATCCCTCGAACTCTAGGTAGCGATTATGTGGTATTGCAATCCTGGCTACATTGCGCGTGACCTCTTTGACGCTTTGTGGTAGGACATTCAATACGATTCAGGAAGCTTTGGCCGTCTCTGGAAGTCCGTATTTCGAAAGAACCCTGGCCGAGACCATTACTCAGCCTCTGCTTTGCATAGCATATAAATACATTATGGCTGGCTTGGAAGACCCATCATCATTTTCGAATGGGAATCTGTGAGTCTTCTGTTCCTATGATCCAGGTTGCTACCGCTTGACACCGGTCCTAGTCCTCTCGCCGTAGGTTTTATCTGTGGCTCCATTCAAAATCTCACCAGATCTCGTAGATACAATTCTTGTTCACGGTATTTGCTACTTTATGCCAAAATCTTGAAGCGATCGTCAACCTGTTTCAGGTTGCAATTGCATTACTGTCACAGGCATTTTTCGTTTATCGAATTTATATCTGTATGTCTCGGACTTTGGATGTTTTGTTTTGTCTACTCAGAATTTTTCAGTTAATGGCAAGAAAACTTTTGTACTGCTTATCTGGGTGAGAATGTATGACGAGCAAGGAGCAGTCGGTTTCTCAGTCCTTTTATCCAGTTCCTCCCAGCGATCGTTGAGCTTGGTAAGACTTATGGGTATGATGTAGGATAGATGTCTAATTCTCGTAACTCCAGTTTTTACCATCGGTAAGCGGACACACCCGACTGGGTCACTGTTCACATTCACATGAACAAGTGCTAAATAAGCGATGATCAGTCCAAGTCCCAATGTGGCTGTACGTCGGTGACATCGAGAGGTTTATAGTGGGCTAATGTGTAGCTCTCGTTTACTTCCAGCATACAAGATGTTAATCTTAGTGAACTCAACTCCGGCACATCTGCGGTAGCTCTGTGTTTCGTACATTGCAATTGGACCGAGAAGCTCAAATTTGAATGCACAGATTATTTCCTCTACCTACTTCTCCGTCACTGCAGGGGTGGACGTCCTGATCGCCGCCTCCATGACCTTCTTGCTTGTCCGTGAACTGAATGGTACCCATTTCGTAAGGTAAGGTTTGTTGAATGTTTAGATGTATTATATTTAATGCCATTCGATGTTATCAACAAGGACGGTACACACTTTGCAACGTCTTATCGTGTTTTCTGTCAACACGGGCAGTTGGACCGCCGCATTTGCTCTCTTGACTCTCGCTTTAGTGTGTCTCGTTCGTCCGCCGCGTGCTTGTACACATCCCCGTCTTGATGGACACATGTCAGTTGCGTGTCTTTCCGACGAACCTGGTCTATACCGTGCCAGGATTCCCGATCTGTAGCCTCTATTGCATCACCGTCCTCGCCAACTTGAATGCCCGAGCATACCTAAACAGCGCAATGCCGACAGACTTTATCAATACAGATTGGCTAGCAAGCTCCAATCCACGAGCCAGATCGGAAGATATCAGCAGGCACCATGGGCAGACGAGTTTGTCCTTGGTGCAGGCGGGTGCTCATTGATGCGAGAGCCCTCTCGCCTCCATAGAGTTCATAATTCAGTGATTCAGGGTTGGTTAGACTGTTGATACCGGGTTGACAAAGGGATGATTCGGGTGGACTGAGTGACATGTACCATTGTGAGGGAGCTCACTTTGCGGGGACTGGTGATTCTGGCGAACGTGTTTATTTTCGCTTCAGAGGGAGGCAGTTTTGGGTTTGAATCTATTGCTGCTAGCTAAATCATATGGTACTATTCGGTTATGAAGGTATCCCTTTCGCCCTAGGCTTCACCCCTCTCGCGCACGTAGACTTGTCATGCACCGTTAACAGCCTTCTTTCCACCTACGTCACGCTGGCCTCTGCGTCAATCTATTCTGGTGATGTGATTATGGACAAGATGTCGTCCTGTCTTTTGTATGATGGCACCGGGAATAGCGTATTTGCTCCCGACAGTCCTGGTCCGTCCAACGTTCTCTCAGTCTCCAAGATGTATACATATCTCCCAATCGCTTGCCATTAGGCTTGTCGACGAACCGCGCTCTATCCATCGGTGGTTTTTAATTGTTAATGGGCGCTCAGGATACCAAGCACATCGTCTTTCCTGAATCCTGATGCTAGTACAACAAAAGACCAGATTACCGACATTTCCATTCACGTGATCACGCATATCAGCAACACATGCATTGACGCAGCGGATATCAAAGCACACCGGCAGGCTTATCGGCGTCCCGACCTACAGTTCCGTGTCGAAGCTTGAATCAGTACCCACACGGCGAGGAAGGCGAACATGAATCTGCGATAGTTTGGTTGTCCAGCGTGCCAAGGAAAGGCAGTAACGCACGTCCAAGCACTACAAGACATCGTGTGCTCCTACTCCGACCCTGCTTGCCGCACGAGCCTCAACACTGCCACGCTCTCGACGTGCGCCGTTTGTGGAAACAGATCGAACCCCCTCAGGCTCTCCAACACATACTTCCCGTGCTCCTGCCGCCCTACACCCGCCTCTTCGGACCGGGTGACGATCATGCCCACGTCCCTCGCCTGCGTGTGCACGTTGCAACTGACGTAGACGATCGTGCTTGGTCCAAAGGCCAACAGCTGGTCAATGAACTTGGTGTCGCAGCCCTTGCGCGGCGGATCGATGATCACGGCCGTCTTTTCTCTCGGGAATGCATCCACGGTCGCAAAAATGTCCGAAGCGTCGCCAGCCATGAACGTGCAGCGGTTTTTTGGGATATGGTTCAATTCGGCGTTGGCGGTCGCCGCGCGAATAGCGTCAGAGGAGAGTTCGATCCCGGCGACCGTCTGAAAGTGGGGAGAAAGGAGGATAGAAAAGAGGCCACTGCCGCAGTAGGCGTCGACGAGGTGTGTGGGGGCCTTGGCGGAATCCGAATCGTCGGGAAAGATGGCGTCGCGAACGTAGTCGGTGAGTGGGACGAGGATGGAATTGTTATTTTGAAAGAAGGCGTGCCCGGGGAACTCAAAGTAGGTGTTTCCGACACGCTCGCGGACGGTCGACTTATGGTCGGTGATGCAAATGTGTTTGCTAAGATCGTCTGGCGTGGTGTCGGTTGTGTCAATAGGGAGGGAGGGATCCAGGGAATCGCGGAGTAGGAGCGAGACGCCTTTTTTATATGACCAAATGTTTCTGGTGGGGATTAGGTCAAGTAATACGAAGGGTGGCAGAGACTCACTGTATGATGTCGTCCCGTATTGGACCAAGTGCACTGTTAAGAACGGGTGTCGCAATGGGACATTCCTGGAGAAAGAGTGAAGGTTGCGTATATGAACAGGAAAGAACCAACCTCGATATCGATGACGGATTTTCGACCGATTTCGTTGAATCCAATCTTAAGCCAGTCTGGTTTAGAGGGTGTCTGGTTATCACGTGCATTTTTTGGGGGAGCCTCAAAGTGAGGCGTTATCTTTGTGCGGTAGTGGTATTGCTTCGGAGACCCGATGGTGGGCAGTACAACTGGTAGATGGGATGCACTGAGGTCTAGAATCACGTGAGCGAGGAAGCGAAAAGGGAACGAGGAAAAAGAAGCGTCTTGCCTGAAAAATTGTTGTACGCTTTGATGACGACATCCCGTTTGATCTCGAGTTGTTTTTCATAGGAAAGCATCTGAACGAGATGAGGACACAATCGATTAAGGGAACCGGACGGACCTGGTACTGGCAACCGGAGCACTTTCCAAAGTATTTGCACTGCACTCTGCTGTCGTCTCTCCAATCTGGGTTGGGAGTGAGCACGGAAACGAGGTCTGCAAACGAATGGAGGTGTGCAGTGCGGTAGACGCGAACACGGATGTGTTCACCGGGGAGTGCGAATGGGGCGACGATAACCCAGGGCGGGCGGTGGGCCGGGCCGAGTGCGAGCGCGTCGCCATTGGACGAGAGACGGTCCACGACGACGTCTATTTCTTCGCGAAACTGAAATGGGCAGTCCCAGTCGGCGGATAACACTGTGTCGTTTCCGAGGAGCGCACGAACGTCGCGCCAGAGAACGTCGTCGTGCGAGTAGGGCTCGATGATACGCCGACGCTTCGGTTTCTGCTTCATGACGGTCGACCAGGCCCGGCGAAATCCACGAAAGAACATGGATATGGGTATGACGTAATATTACATCTTCCTGCCATCTTGGACTTGACAACACACTGGGATATATTGCGTTCTTATCGGACCATCGATAAAAACGTTTCGCTCCGTCAAGAGACTCGATACAGCACTTGCATTTCGGGGTCGGTTCCGCGGTGATGGCACAGTTGCAAATTTACGAAACGCGGACATGTACCCAATGATTTTGAGGGGAGATAACTGCGTATTATCAGGCTACGCCCGTCGGGAGCCCATTCAGAAGTCCTTCTTTTGATTATCATGCAACTTTTTTCTCCAGTTGTTTCTTGTCGTGTCGATATGTTGTGTGTGGTTTGTCACGTGACCCATGACAACATATAAGCCCGGTCCGAGACTGCGACGTACACGACGATGATCCTCACCCCACACGAGTCTGTTGGATCCCCCCAGTTTTGTGTCAAGCTCGCCATCAGCGCGTTCCTCGTGCTCGCCGGTGGTGTGTTCGCCGGGTATGCCCCTTTATCGCGCTCGTTCAGTCACAAGCCTCATAAACCTAGCCTCACCCTCGCCCTCATGGGCCTCGACGAGCTCCACCTCCGTGTACTAGCCACTTCGTCAGACGACCTCGTAGAACGAAAGAACGCGCAAAAAGGTTCACATCCCAGTCTCTTACTCGATACCCTCGCTCACCTTTCCAGTCTTGTCCCTCATACAAAAGGGCCGTCATTGGGTCCTTGTCGTCAGTAATCTTGCTCTTCTTTTCCTCTCTCGTCGCTCACGTTCACATAGGTCCTTCTTCTTGGAAACGTCGTTCGTACTTCTCCCAAATATCACGCAGCCGTCCTCACTCCTACCTCCAGATCATTAACGAGAGCCTGCCTATCTTCTTGGACAGCGCTGTAGGCTTGACTCGTCTCCTTTTTTCTTGCTTCTGACTTTTCAGATTGGCGGTGGTATCGCGGCTGTTGCCATATCTACAACCGCCATCGGTACGTCACGTTTACTCCACTTTTCTCTCTCACTTCTCGACCTTTTATTTCACACTAGTCATATTTGGGTGTGTCCGGTCTAGTATCTCCTTTTGCATAACATCACTTATGTCGCCATTTTTCTCTCTGTAGCGAGTACGTCCTTCGTATACCTCCTTTCAACTTTTCTGACTTTTCACTAGGATCATCCCCCAAGCAGTCAGTGTTAGATATGGACTCGCGATTGGCGCTCGTTGTGCCCCATTTGTGCTCTGTATCATGTATTTATTTGGTTCGTTTCTTTCCTTTTCCTCTCATCAGTTTAGTTCATCGGCCGTACCAGCTCCGATCGCCTGGCCAATCGCCAAGCTCTTAGATCACGTCCTTGGCGTGAGCGAAACACACACTTACAAAAAGGCAGAACTCAAATCCTTCCTGCAATTTCATCGTACTGGTGAAGAACCACTTCGTGACGATGAGATCAGCATCTTGAACGGTGTCTTGGAACTTAATTCCAAGAATGTCGAGACTATCATGACCCCCATTAAGGTTCGTCGAATCTCACACACGTCATGCTCCCCTATCCTGTGACTGATGGCAATCTCCAGGACGTTGTCACCCTCTGCATGGACACAATTCTGGACCACGCTACCGTTGATGCAATGTGGGTTCATTCCTTTAAGATGGGTTACGACTTCTCACCATCCAATCGCATTCTAGACTCAACAGTGGCTATTCACGCATACCTGTACACGAGCCGAATAACCCACTCGCATTCCGGGGCCTTCTTCTCGTCAAAAAGGTTTCTCTTCTTTCTTTCTCTCCCTGTGGGCGATGATCACAACCCCAATAGCTTCTGACATATGACCCCGCAAAAGCACTCCCCGTATCGCATTTCAAGCTTTCTATCCTGCCAGAAGCACATCCGTCTATCAACTGCTTCCAGGCGCTTGATTACTTGTATGTAAAGTTCGTCCCATTTCTGGTCGTGTCTCATACCCAGAGTCTCAGTCAAACTGGACGTGCGCATTTATTACTCGTGAGCCGTTCGCCAGGGTTTGCAGGTGGAGCTATTGGCGTGATAACCCTTGAAGGTATGTGTTCATGTGTGATTGCTGTGTGATAGCCATCCTAAAGATTCGATTAGACATTATCGAGGTGCGTTGGCTCCTGCGTGAGATTCGCCTCGTCGCCCTGATCGCCCATCCGTCGCTTCTCGCTCTCCGCCGTCCTTCTCTGTTTACGCCATTGGGTCTTTCCCGAATAGGAAATCATCTCAGAAGAGATTGTAGACGAAACGGATCAGTATGAAGATAACCAAAGTAAACGGCGTGCGAAGCGGCTGACGAACGCTGCTGTCATGCGGGGGTGAGTTGAACCCTGTCACATTCTCTTCCCACCCCATAGTTACGTTGGTTGCCCATTCACTTCATCCCTCTTCAACAGGATTGTTGAAAGAGAACGAAGCTTGGCTCACGTTGGTTCCACTGAGGGGACACCTCTGTTGGCATCGACGCCGCTCCCCAATGAACAGGCGTCATTTACACTCTTCTCCCCGATGCCACAACAACTTCAACAGCACATTCACCAGCATCAATTGCATTATCATCAACAGCCGTCGCAGACTATTCCACCATCGCTCGCTCATCGGGATCGGGATACAGGTCATCTCGCGCCAACGCCGTTGAGGTATGGTGCTGTAAATCAATCGCCCAAGAGCTGACAGGTGTGCGCTGTCTGCGACTTGCTCTGAAGAGGTTACGGATCGGATATCATGATGCATTGATACGTTTTCTTTTTTTCTCCTTTCGTTACGTTGTCCTCACTGTATTTGTCGCGCGAGGCTGAGTATATGGATCGGTAGGATGGAAGAGACAGCATTATGTATTGTAAGAGGGTGCTGAATACTGCGGGCATGGGAACACCGTGCTACTGGTGCAGATGCTATGGTCGTCTCGACCATCCATGCCCCCTGGAGAGGTGAACCATCATTCGGATGGCTGGTCAAATTCGAGGCGCCATGTGCAGCTCCAAGTCGACTCCACCGCAAGCTTCAGTAAGGACGCGGCTCCATGAAGGAGGCGATATGCATTGATCATGGCTGGAACTCAGGACGACATGTTGGCCGGCATACTTTGTTCTTTTTCTAGCCGACAGCCGAACATCGTCACGTTTCCCATTGCGTCTGTGCAAGTGGGACAATGTAAACGGCGATGTCGAATGTGGACGTGTGGTCATCTAAATCAAGAGGTGTGACCGGGAGACATGACGGGAATGGCGGGGGACATCCTGACTCGACGGGCACCCTGGCAGACGAGAATATAGTCGCGGAGACAATGATCGGTAGTTTGCTGGCTTACTGCCTAACCGCCATGTGGTGGATATCATCGTTCCACGCCACGTCGATGAGTTGGGTGGGAGCACAAGAGCTGGATATCGATGCACTTAGCACTCTGTTGTCCACAGGCGTGTTTTTCAAACAGCAACTTGCCTTGGTCGACTATCGAAGCGCATCATCGACAGCTCGTTAGTGAGGTTTTATCCAGATCACATTCGGTAGCGCTTGTTTCGAACCTCGGGAGTCTTCCTATCTCATGTCCACTGGCCTGTTTGCAAGGCCTTCCATGCGCTCACGCGTACCGTGAGTCCATGTTCGGGGCAAGGGGAACGCCAGCACGATGTGTGGGCCAGGAGGACTAGGGTGAATGACAGCAACGCAATGATCACTGCGCCATCACTGTCATGAGTCAGTGGAAGTGGCAATTTCCATGTCCATGCCGACGCACGAGGGCAGATGGCAGGGGGAAGACGTGAGCGGGCGGTGTGAAGCGGGAAGGGTGAGCGAAATGACCATGGACAATGAACGCGGGAATGCCAGGTGCATTTGGAAAGGGAAGGCAATGAAGGGCGAGTGAGACTCGCAGGTATGGACTCGGATGAACACGGGGCGAGGACGTTAATGGTCGATTTTCACGACGACAGAGAGCAGGCGGGGATCCAACTTACAGGGTTGCTTACGGCCTATTAGATTATTGAATGCACAGCCTTGCAGACAACGAGGTTAGGCAGTGGCACGTCGAAGAGTGAGCCTCGTGTACCTTGATCCAGTGCCAGCGATGTCTATGTCGTCGATTGGTGCGTACTGGTATAATGAAACTGCGGTTGTGTTGAAACATTCACCAGAAATTTCGTCGGTTGTCAGGACCAATCCTGAGGCCAACTCTGGAGCAGACGCAGTGGCATTTACACCAGACGGCAAACATCTTGTCAGTGGCGGCCACAATGGTGTTTGCGTATGGCGAGTGGAAAATGGCAAGCAAATCGCGACGATGGCAACGAATGGACGGATCAAGTCTCTCGCTATCTCAAGGGACGGCAAGCACATCGCTGCAGGGGTATTTAAAGTGGGCGATGTGCTGGTTTGGGATGCAAAGACGTACGAACAGGTCTTTACAGACAACGAAAGCACCCACATTCATGCCGTCGACTTCTCGCCGAATTCCTCCCGACTACTTGCATCACGGGTTCGCTACACGATTGTCTGGGACATCGCAACTCGAAAACGGGTATTGACTATCGACTGCCATGGTGCCGTGGTCGCAGCAAATTACTCGCCAGAAGGCGACCGAATCGCGACAGCCACTGAAGAGTCTGTTCAAGTCTGGGACAGCAGCGGTGGCAGATTGCTCGTCGACATTACGATCAACGTAGTTCCGCGTTTCAACACTGGTCTTCTCTGGTTCAACAACCGCCTCCTTGTCGTATCCGACAAAACAATCAAGCAATTTGATGCGTGTACCGGCTTAGCAGTCTCAGAGTGGCCCGTCCTTGATACTGACACGCTTTCGTGCATTGTCCTCGCTGGACAAGGGGAAATAATCGCATACTCCTCATCAAATTTCATCACTTTCTGGGACTCTTTGACTTGCGCCCAGCTCTTTCACACCCAACAATATCGCGACATTTACTCAATCGCGATCTCTCCGGACCACCGATATCTTGCAATCGCTACCAAAAAGAGACTCGATATCGCTCGTCTGTTGGGCACCATCGTGAGTTCCATATATATTGATTGCACCGTGTTAAAAACGGCACTTATCGACCGCAAGGACTTATTCTCCCCCACCCCTTCCTACCCCGTATTCCAAGACCCAGGGTTTCACATCGACTACGCAGCACTTCTTTCGTGGAAGGACAATCGACTCGCCCACGCAGAGAAGTTACTCACCGCTGCAATCACTGAGTCCCATGGGACGATCCATGACGCGCTCGCAAGCCGTGCTCTCGTTAGATCACGTTTGGGACAGGTGGACTCTGCAATCGAAGACGCTGAAAAAGTGTGTCCTGCTTTTCTCCCATATATGCACTACCGACACCATCTAGTCCATCGAGATCCAGCCGTCTTTCATCGGCTACATTGCGAAATTCGTGTCCCTTGTTGGCAACGGCGAGATCCTCGAGGCTTTTCGAGCATGCGATGTTGCGTCCCAGCTTTGTCATGCAACCCACACCACGGAACTTCTGCTCGTCAAGGTTTATTTCTTGCATCCTCGCGCTCCATTACCTGAGTCCCACATCATCTTCCTTAGGCCGTTGTCCTCTTCCTGGCTGGAAAATATGATGACGCCATGAAACGCATCGACGACTTAATCAAAGCTACCGGTGTCAACTCGCCATTTTGCCTCGTCAAGGCCTGTGCTTGGTCTCTAGGGTTATACCATTGCTAATCTGCCCAGCAGACGTGCATGTGCATTCTCATTGGAAAACGGCACATGAGTAACGGCGACTATGATCGCGCAATAGAGTCATTCCAATATGCGGAAACTCAACTTGTTGACAACCCCCAACCATTACCATTGGTAGTATCGCTGGTAATGTCTCATCCAATATATCGAAACGCGTCGAAATTGCTCAACCTCTGATGGTAGGTATCCGGATGGAAGTTTGACGGTCTTGGAATGACCCTTCGGCAGCATATTTGTGAAGCATTCTATGCAGCAGGCCGCATAAAGGAGGCTAGCAAGGCTCTCCTCGAGACCATAGATGCTCTTCGCGAGGGGATGCAATTTGTCGCCCCGTGGATCTTTGGTAGACTTTTGTTTTACCCGTTAGATCTCTAAAACGGATGCTCATTGCCATTCACTAGATTTTCGATCGGAATTTGTTGAACAGCTACACAAACACGGGGACGTCGCGATGAAGGCTCATCAGTATGACAAAGCCATTTCTGAATATTCAGCCGCACTCTTACTGGATCCCCCGAACCCACAAGGCATGCTTGTGGAGCGAAGCAGAGCATATGCGGCAAGTTACTCATGGGAGAGTGCATTGAATGATGCGGATAAAGTTGTATTTTCGTCAACGTTCAAGTTCCCCCGTGCTAACGCAGATTTTACAGGTGATCAAACTTGATCCATCGTCTTTCTTGGGTTACAAAAGAAAGCATGCGGCTCTACATGGCGCAGGCCGTCATAACGATGCGATCGATGCGTATGAGACCATGCTCTCCATGATATCACAATCATCCAATCCGGAAATTCAAAGTCAGTGGCTGTTAAAGCCCCATGCTTCAACCATTAATCCTGTTCCATAGACCAGTCTGGTCGATACGTCACACCAGAGGAAACGAAAAGGGCAATTCGTACGGCGGTCAGGAGGGCCATCGATGACTCACCACCAGAGCTCATCAACACCCAATCTGGCCGTCTGCTCAGCAAGCCTGCCCAAGCGCTCTCATTCGAATCACAGCCTAGCTTTGCAGAGTTGATCTCCTCCACAACGACAGAAATTGATCACGCTCGTATCGAACGTGAAGTTACGGAGTACTACCGATATGCCACTTTTTCTCATAGATGGGAGGACAACGAGCCACTGTTCGACAAGATCATTAATGTGGTCGTCTACAATCTCGACGACTTGCCAGCTCACCGGAAGCTGCAAATGTTTTGCAAGATTGTCAGGGAAGCAGGATTGAATTGGGCATGGAGTGATACGTGCTGCATCAACAAAGGCGATCACTTCGTACTCCAGGAAGCGCTGGTTAGCATGTTCAAATGGTACCATGGCTCAGCCCTGACGATCGTCTTCCTTCTTGGCGTGGAGCGACTGTCAGAGTGGGAGGGTCTGACGAAGAGTATATGGAATACGCGTGCGTGGACACTGCAGGAGTACCATGCATCAAAGGTGGTCCGATTCTATACCCAGGACTGGACCCCATTCATGAATCTGGACATTTCGAACCACAAGGAATCCCCAGAGATCATCGCTGAAATGGAGAAAGCGACGGGTGTCTCTGCACGTGCACTGATAGCTCTCCGCCCTGGGTTAGGTGCGATCCGGGAAAAGCTTCGCCTGGCGTCAGCACGAGACACGACGCGTGTCGAGGATGCGGCATATTCTCTGCTCGGGATATTCGGGATGTCTCTACCAGTCACGTATGGGGAGGGGGACCAGGCTCTTGGGCGACTGTTGGCACAACTACTTACGAGCTCCGGCCACACCAGCATCCTGGCATGGACAGGGCGGTCTGGAAGCTTTAACAGCTGCCTCCCGACCAGTATCACCGTTTTCAAGGAGCTTCCGACTACGCACATTCCGTTGGCTCTCACTGGCACCACTGCAGCAGTAAATTCTGTCAGTTCTGCATCATACGACTCTTCCTCGATCGACATGACTTTAGCCATCAGGCTGCATGACCGGCTGAATAGCCTTCCTGTATCATCATTCTTAGGAC
>JBBPUI010001048.1:0-12600 GCA_038094615.1 Heimioporus aff. retisporus | reverse complement strand
GCACATAGGATGCGTTCCGATTGAACGGTTGCTTTCCCCGAGTCAATCATCCCACGCATAGCTGCTGCCGAATCTACTCGCAGATCTCTCGGTCCGTCGACCGCATGATTGTGTTCTTGCCGCATATCGATATTATTTCTGTTGAGATCGATATGCGAGGGCAACTGTCGTTACAAATGGGGTGGTGGGAAGATGAAAGTTCTCGTTGTAAGGTCCTGTAGCAAATGTAGCAAGGGACTTGGATCGTCATGTGTATCGAAAGGGTATAAGTCGAAATAAGGTGGTATCATGCAAACGCAAAAAGGAAAGCAAGTTTCTTCGCGTCCGATGAGGTCAAAGATGAAGCTAATGAACGCCGAATGCACGAAGAAAAGACTTCCACGTTTGGGCAATCACATTGTGGTCTCCCTGACATCATTGTTCTCGGGGCGATGCATGAGATCCGATTCCAGACTGCGGCACCAAAAGTCCGCTATGAGGTCACAAGGGAAGGGGGGTCATGTTTCAACGACGACCCTCTCCGGCGGGAGTAGGCGCTGCTGCTGCGGCAGAGGACGGAGTCGTACAGCTACGGGCTTGGATTTGGAATACGGAGGTGGGCTGGGTCCACCGTAAGGAGGGGCGGGTGGGAACCAGGCTTGGGATCGGCGGTCTGTGAACGCGCGCACGGACGTGTCGACGACCGGCAGTTGTGAGTGTTCAGTGGGGGGTAGGTTGTGGATACGATGGGGGTGATAGCACCGGTAATAGCCAGCATTACATACTATAATTAACGTCACGGACTGACGTCTTTTTGCGAGGAGAGAAAGTGGAACGTACAGGTAGATACCTGGTGGTCTTGATGGTCTCTGCGTGGGCGGGCGTGGACCAAGATCGGAGCCGCGCTTTGCGATCGACGAGTGCACGAGAACTTGGATAGAAACGCGGCTACCAATAGGAGGATGATAAAGCCCACTGCCGGTGGCACGCGTCGTCGACATCGCGTCAGTCACCACTTAGACATATAGAGAGTGGACGTACCCGATCCAATGACAATCAGCAGAATTGTTCTAGGCTGAATCTCTCCAAGCGATGGTCCTGCGCTAGGCTGGGGGGACGAGACCAGTGCCGACGGTGTTCCGTTGGATGTAAGTTGGGAAGGTGTGTGGGAAGGCGTCGCCACGAGGTCACGTTCATATGTAGTAGGGAACAGTCCGCCCATCACTTCAGGTGGGGCGGGATGAAAGAGTTGCAGAGAGAAAATCGTTCGTGCCAATCAGAGTCTTATAGGAGGGTAAGAGACGTTCGCCGTCCGCGGGCCATACATCCGAAATAGGCGCGGGGCAGTACCTCTACCGCCTTCCGGTGTCGCCGGGGGAGGGATCTCCGCAGCCCGAAGGTGCCTCTTGCATTGACAGAGCGCTTCTCAGAGACATTCATATTAGTCATTCTCAGAGACCCTGTACATTTGGTGAGATGGTTTATTGGCAAGATCATAGAAGCTGTGCAATTTACACTGGATGATCAGAGGGCGCTTGAAGAACCGCCTTAATAATATCTCCATAAGCGCGTTTACGGTGACCGTAGTATCTTCATCGAATGTCATAGTAAATTCACGTTGAACAGTTGTCTTGATGATTTTCGACGCCTCAGGAGAAGGGCGGAGCTGATACTATACTAGCTCATATACGAAAAGTGAGCAAGAATCAACATGATGGTGCTTGGAGTCAAGTTGGAGATGGGGGCACTTTACTGCTTGCAAGATCAACTTGCTTCCGTTAATTCACTGTAAGCTGGACTGAGAGAATTCTCTGCAGTCGAGTGGTACTCCTTGCAAGTGGTCACGCCGCGACAATGCTGTACTTACGGTCCTACTCTTTACCATGGTGAGGTAGATGAAGTGAAACTTGTATACTTACGTCGCTGGGCTAATACTAAATCGCCGCCTCATTACATAATATTCGTCAGTAGAATCTTGGGAAGTAATAACTTAGGGTCTGTACAGCAAGTTTTATTTGGGCAGTATATGCTGTAGACCCAGAGAGAAAAACACTACAAAAGTGTTCCGTGGAACTTTACATTAGGTCACTTTAGATGCGTAATCACTCGCCGGATCGTGTCAACACGAAAAGCCACTGATGTAGATATGAAAGGCCAGATAAACCACAACGAGGCTGTCACAACTTGTCTGCCTCTTTTAGATGACTGGTCACGGGTCCTTGCCATCGTGCCGAATTGCGGAGTTCGAAACTATACACTCCGAACGAATACAGCGGAGGGATTTTGTCTACTGCGAATTCATGTTCGTGTTAATACCAACACACCGTTGACCGTGGCTTCGATGTCGTATTTTCTGGCGTTGCAGGCAATCCTGAAGCCGCCACGACTGGAGTTTGAGCCGCCGTTATTGGGATCAGTACTGCCGCGGATGCATCCATTCCATACTAGGAGTCTTCCAATCATCGCACCCAAACAAGAGAACATCTAGTTCAATGTTACATTTGAAGCTTTGAAGCACAGACTCAGACTAACTCGAGCTTCTGGACGATCCTCAATGCGACTGGAATACAAGAATGCCACCCCCCTTATACATCGCTCGATAGTCTGTTCTCTTAGCAAAGGCCGGCCAAATGGCCATATCACGGCTCAGACGATTGGTTCTGGAAAGGATATATACCAGGTCAGTCATATCGTCTGTCCGATTACCCAACTGAACGAGCGTACTTGTGGTAGGCAGACGGCTACTTTGTCCTCCGCGGCGACTTGTGTCAAACTCTATTAGATAATCATAGTAAGTAGACATGTTCGTTGATAGAATGGGCCGACGTACGTGCCGGATCACGAGTGGCGACGCCAGCGCGTCTGTTGGCTCCGGGCTGCTTGTCAGCACCCTTGGAGAGTCGCTCGATCTCTCGTCTCGTGAGCTCATCGTCGGGGATCTTCTGGATGGCTTCTGGAGGAAAGGTTTCGACAGGTTTGTCACCAACAAAATTCTGAGTGACCATGGTAGGCGTATGGCTGATGAAAGAAGATGTACTAGAGGGTTTAGATTGTTCAAATATTATATATGGAGTCGAATATATCAATGACATCATGGTTAATTCAGATACTATAGCGGCGGCATAATCAGTCTAGATATGAATATTTGCCAATAGGGGTCGAGACTTGCCATCCTTTGCTTGCTCACTTGTTTCAGTGCGAGAGTGGCGGAACCGCCGGACTTGTATTTAGAAGGATTCTCGCTTGAACTACACTGTTAAACGGGAACATATGTAACTAGTCGTATATTTGCCTACGCTCCAATCAGAATCAATTGGCCAATCCTGTTGGATGTCTTACATAACTTGACCAGGTGGTCCGAGCACGCGTGTCTGTGTATCGAAATGAACGTGTGAAACCTCGAACTGCCGTTTGACCGCCAACCAGCCGCTCTACATGCTCGTGCCGACTATTGCTGCATTGTCCAACTGATTGCTTCTTTTCCAAGGGCGGTCATGCCGGTGTCCCTCCCAAAACGACAAATACATGTTGATACAGACCGCCCGTCCATATCCTTACCATCCTGCCTACCACTACTCGCCTCACCCGACCCAGAACCCATAGAGTCCAAGACGTGCGCACGAGTCGTCGCACTTTCCTTTCGCAAATCTCGGCTGATCAAAAAAATAGGTCACGACATGTTGCTAAATCCAAAAAGCCCTTCCTTCCCATGCCAAATTTTCTTAGACCTACTCGACCCAAAACGTCCGGCACCACTTCTATCCATCGTTGTCTACTTATCTCAGAAATCCTCACGCTCACCCTCGACTTCATACGTCGATTCGACGAGTCGCCAGACAACGAAACTAGATGGGATCGCAACTCGGGCAAGCGCACGCTTGCATATCTCGCCCGAACATGTCGTGCCTTGAGCGAGCCCGCACTAGATGTGCTATGGATGCGTCTAGACAGCCTCGATCCGCTGATAAAGGTATTACCCCGACGCATGTGGAACAAGAAACACTGTCCCTTTGTCGTACGTTCCCTTAGTTTTTCTCGTCGCCACATCACACGCTTGCTGCAGGTTCGGTTGTTTATGGGTGAAAAACAGTGGACGACGTTTCGTAGATATGCTGAGCGCGTCAAGTATCTTCGTGGTCCCTGCTGGCGTGTGCCAGCCACAGTTCAACATAATGTCATCGATGCTCTGGTTCGATACCCTAAAGCAACTCTTCCCCTACTTCCTAATCTCAACGAACTCGTATGGAGCGAACTCAAGATGTCCAACCTCATTGATCCAAGCGTATCTCTCATAAAATACTTTGGAGGTCCAGGTATCACAACCATTTCACTTTTTCTGATTTGCTGGCCCAACCATGTCCCCTCGGAGCTCGCAGTTCTCGCGGATCTCCCCGAACTTTGTTCCAATGTCACATCCTTTACCGCATTTTTCCCGCGATCCTCTTATAACGACCACTCTACCGAAATAGGCGAAATTGTTTCAAAATGGCCCGACCTGCACATCTTGCGCAGCTGCGCCCTTGCACAACCCGTCATGGACACGATCACGTCTAGAGCAGTTCTTGACACGCTTAGCGTAGAACTCAACAACTCGAGCACGGCCCTCTACGTTGGCCAACTCCCACCGCACGTACGCACCTTGTCGGTGGGTGGAAATAGCGCCTCACTCTGTCATCGGTACCTCGCAACCGTGCGAGGCGGCCCGACGACGTTCCATTTACGGATCGGTGCAGACGATTCGTCAACGGCAGACATGGAAGATTTGATAAGCTTGTTGCCGACGCGATTAGACAAGGATCGGTTACGGACGCTCACGCTCGAGCTCACGTCCTCGTATTGGAGTACCCCCGCAAGCGACTCGTTTTCACTCTCACCGACCCTTCTTTCTTCGTTGGCATGTTTTACCGGGTTGAGAGAGTTGGATGTGAGCACGTATTGCGCGGCTGAAGTGGACGACAAGGCGTATGGAACGTGGATAGCGGGATTACATGGTTTGACGAGTCTAAAGGTAGGCGTGGCGGATGTGTCTAAGGCGAGGCCGGTGGCGAGCATCGGGGCGGTGTTGACGGTGTTGAGGACGTGTCGGCAGTTGGAGATACTGTGGATCGTGTTTGATGCGTCTCTGCCGGTGCTGTCGGAGGTGGAAAATGGTAAACTGCCGGAAGAATCGGAGATTGAGACGATCCCCAACGACGAGGATGAAGTGCTAGAGGGAGATGAGGACGAGTGGGGGGTGATGAATCCGTTCATTACGCATCTCGTCGTAGGGTATTCACCGATTGAGGGGGACGAGAAGGGGCTGGAAGTGTTGGCGAGGTGTTTGAGGAGGATGATGCCGCGACTGGAAAAGATTCGGGCGGACAAGTATCCATCGGAGGTGGATGAGCGATGGCGAAAGGTGCAGGCGATGCTCAGGGTGGGATGAGGGTGGATACTCGCGTCACGGTATGTCTCCGCTTGCTGCCTGCCATTCTTTTTCGGTTTCTACCTTTCACATGCGATATCCCGAGTAATCACGATCACCAACTATGTTCCTGTACACAATGTAATGTGTATATGTGTACTTTGGCCTCAGCTATGTCATTACACAAATTATAGAGGTAGAGGAATTGATGGTTAGGCTTGGTTAGTATGATACGGTATGTTTGTCGTCTTGTTCTTGCGAATATTGTGGGCGAATATTATGGTTGGCACTTTTTATGTAAGAATGCGGGTGCTCCATATGTATCGCCGGGTTTCAGATATCGCTACGCGCTGTATTCGGGTCGCTCGGATGTATGCACATATCCTGCAGCTGCCAGCCAGTGAGTGTGCGTGTACCATTTCCATACAAGGAAAGATACGAGGCCTGTGCTACTCAGGCTATTTTCCTGTCCTACAGTTTGAGGCTCAAGCGCCCGAGCCGTGTGGGCAACGGTCATCCGGAGACCGGCATCGACAATGTGTACGTGCTTTGGTTCACAAGGGACGCAAAGAGTTGACATTGTTTGTTTCCTAAATGAAGCCTCCGAGAAAAAGGTCGCACTCGAAATTGATTGTCAGGGCACGGTGCCAGTTTCGGTCACTTTCACGGCAGACGGTCGACACATCTTGAGCGGCGAGTGCTCGTCCAACCTGGCCAGAGGGAAACTTCGACGGTGGCATGTAAAAGATGGCAAAGAGACCGGGACAGCAGTTGACGTCAGCAATGGCGCGTATGGCATCGCCGTTTCCAACGACGGCCAGTGGCGGGTAAGTATTGAAGGACGCGGCGCCGTCGTGCGAACGACGGCGAACAAGCGGGTTGCCACGGTGGGGGACCACCGGGACGCTGCGTCGAGGGTGTATGTCATCGACGTCTCCCCAGATTCGACCAAGTTTGTCTCGGGTTCGGGCGATGGGACGATCCGGGTGTTCAGCATCGCGACGGGGCAGCGCCTCCTTGGCCCTCTCCGGCACGACAACAAGGTCTACGGGGTCAAATTCTCGCCTAGCGGGGACCGCATTGCAAGCGCCGCCCTTGGAGACGGTCTCGCGCACCTGACCCCCGGCTCAGTGCGCATCTGGGACACGAGCACCGGCGCCAAGCTCATCGATGTGTCCATCAATAAAATTTTCACGCCTTGTACGCCGTTCGCGTGGACGACAGAGAGCCACCTCTTCGTGGTCGCCTCGAGCCAGATCTCCCAGATCCACGTACCGACGGCGCAGGTACGCTCGGGGTGGTCGCTGGCCGCCAACTACAGCGTGTCGTACTGCTCTCTGGTGACCAATGGGCGATTCATTGTCTGTGCCGACGACGCGCGCGTGACGTTTTGGGACGCGACGGGGCTTGCCCGGGTCGGGCCTATGATCGAGTTTCAAAGCGTCGTGCGCTCGATCGCGCTCTCGCCCGACGGGCATTACCTTGCCTGTGGCAGAAACGACGAGAAGATTGTGCTCTATGCGCTCAGAGACGTTCTCCCGCTGCGCTACATCCTCGATGTAAGCCCCGTGGTTCCTTGCCCCTTGATGGCGCTTGCTGAATCACAGGTCAAGCCCGTCTTGCAACTCCCACTTGTCAAGGTGGATGGCGATACTTTTAAGTCATGGACCGAAGATGACTTGATCAGCACAGACGCGTTCTTGTCCAAGGACCCTGTGTCTGGACCAATTTCGAGATATCACGCTCTTGCCAATCGCGCACTTGTACGGGTACGGCGGCAGCAGTGGACTGCAGCGCTCGATGCTGCCGAGGAGGTAACGCCGTCACGTTTTCCCGTACTATGTTCCTATTTCACTCGCATCTCCAGTCCCTCGCCATACAGCCGTCACCCGCGCCGCACATCGCCAAAGCCCTCGCACGGATCGGTCTGGGTGAGCAGGACCGAGCACTCGAATCGTTTGATCTCGTCTTTCGTGACTGCCGCTCCGATGACATCGAATTTCTCTTGCTAATCAAGGTATATGTGCCCCCATTTCATCCCCTTTTGGTGTCAACTGGGTTTATGTGTCTCCAAGGGTATACTCTTGTATGTGTCCGGAAAGCACGAAGAAGGAATATCGCGCGTCAGCAGCCTCCTTTCTAGTGCAGACGATAGCAAAAAATATGACTACCTCCAGGTATGCATCCTATCCACCATCTGCTCGAATGCTCACGTCCCCGCAACCAACAAGGTACTCGGTAACATGTACCTCAAACAGGGCGACTTTGAACGCGCGATGACGTCCTTCGGACAAGCCCAAACGCACGCCCTCTCTCGCCAGGGTTTCCGTCTGGTGACGATCCTGCTGGCAAGTGTTTGCATTCCATCCGTGTGCGTGTTGCGAACGTGTCGTTTGGGCTAACGCAACTTTTTTCCTCTCTTGCTCAAAGATATTTGGTACCTCGTTTGAAGAATTGGAGATCACGGTTCGTCGGCCCTTGCGCGACGCAATCACGACGTGGCGAACGAATTAAAGCGGGTTCTCGGTGTTACTTACAGACGCTATTGGAAGGGAATGAAAGAGCAGGTCAGGTACGAAGTCGAGGAAGCAAGCGAAGAGAGGCCCGCGGGGGATTGGAGTTTGAGGGTTGAAGTTCGCACAACGAGGCACGCGTGGGGTCTGTTGTCGCAGCCTCGAGATGGATAGGTATCATTGATGCAACATCACCGGCTGCGAGCTGCAGCAATTTGTAACTTGATCTTTTGTCATAAGCATTTGTTTTACAGGTCATGTAATAAACCGGTTCACGTATGTATCCAGGAACGAGAATTGGAGTCCACAAAAATGAAATATAGCTGATCCCCTACCATACAACCCCTACTATAAGTACAGCCCGAATGGCACAGCGCCCCGATCGCACCTGAAAGTCAAATCATATCGGCATTAACCCCTTGCTTGAGTGTAGTAACAGCATAGAATGTCGCCTCGTGCAGTGTCATGCACCGCTACAGCGCCCCACAGTGCACGAATACTTGATTTAGAAAAGAGGACGAAAGGTATGCGAAGTATCACTCTAGGCACGGTCATCCTGTGTGCATCGCTCAATCGCTTCACTCGTCATCAGCCTAAAATTGGAGACCGAGCGCCGCCGAGGAAAACGTCGGACGACGACTGGGTCTTCATCTTCACGTATTTCATGCTTGACGAAGCGAGATCAGAAAACCGTTCCCTTCGCTTTTTTTTTCTTCACTCACCAGCCAGCGCCAGCTTGTTTCATCCGTGATCACCACCTCTATACCCTTCTCCGCGCATCGCGCCTTCAACGGAGCAGATTTTATAAACTTGTCCGAAACCTTGTCCCACGTAACGATACGCAGATTTGGTAACGAATCTAAGCCATCAAGAAGATCAAATAGCAATACGTTGCGTGCATTCAGGAAGGAAAGGTGTTCGATCGAGGGTGGGAGAAATGGTATAAGGGAAAAGTCGTATGCGTCGTTCACGACGAGCTCCTCGAGGCGCGTGAATTGGCGAATAAATGGCAGCATGTCTGCAGCGACAGAATGCAAGCGAAGCGAACGAACATGTGGGGCATGGACGCTCAAAATTTCTCTTGTAGCGTGATCTGGCAATGTGCCCAGCTCCAAGATACGGAGGGATGAAACCGAAAAAGCAAGCAGCCGAGAAAGATCTGCTGGCGGGGGATTCGCGTCTTTGAGGATAAGCTCGTACAGCGAGACACGTGGGCGAGGCCCGCTGTCTTCGTGCTGCTGGAAAAAGGGAAAGATGTTTACATTGAGCCTCAAGAACCGGATCTGGGGCCATATACGGAGCAGTTGAACCAGTAATGGCGATTGTGCATCGCAGGCTGGTAGTCCGAGCGCTCGGATCCTTTGTCCTGCCCCTTTCAGTCCGGCGAGTGTGACCTTGTCTATTTCACACAGATCGTCCGTGTGCAGTGTAAGCTCGTAGAGGCTGGGACAAGCCAGCAGGATCTCTACCAATATGTATGACCAATTGTCCTGGTCGCGTAGCAGCGGTTTAACCGCTACGGAGAGGGATCGAACGAGATGGCCCATGTACTGCCCACGAATTGCAGATGATCTGAGTGCAGCATGGAACGAAAAAATCCCGTCCGTCTCCATCCTGGGCGTCTTGCAAAAGAGCAGTGATTGCGCCGGTCGGGACCACAATCTGCATACAAGTGAGCAGTTGGCCAGAGTGGCGTGGTCGGGACGTCCTTCAGGCGTAAAGTACGCATCTTCGAGGATAACAAAGAGTAGCTCTGGCAGAAGATGTGGCAGCATAGTATCCCTTGTACGGTTAGACACTTGCCACACAGTGGATGAAAGCCAGATGGGTGCTTGTTCTGAGTTTAAAAAATGGTCTGCTAGCGGTGGGGGTTGGCAATGTGGTAAGTGACCGAGGTCACTGTACGTACAATAAGTTACGAAACGGAGTTGAACAACGTGCAACTTCCCAATGCCCAGTTCAATGCTGGGCAACCGATAATTGAGGTGTAGTCAGGCGATTTCGATTCCAAATCCATCTCGAGATATGTACACGCTGAATTTGGACCCAGATGAATTCAGGAAGAGGAACGGCACTGGCCGGCGAGGGCCTAGTTTTTACCCAAAAGTGCTACTTGGGCTTGCTCGAAGATAACCAGGAAAAGTTTCGGTGGAAACGATTGAGACACTTGTGACTTTGGACAATTTTATGTCATTCCACTGAATCGGATATTCTGTCTAGTCTCGGGTGACCAGCCTGCTATATGGTTGCTGCGTGGAGAGGCAGACCATCGATGGTCTGCCTATAGCGAGCCGGTCACCGAATAGCACAAGGGGTCTACCTGATCGGAGTGCAAGCCTGTTTGAGACCCGGATGGGTTGGAGGTTCAGCGGCACAAACCTGTAGGAAAATGATTCTCATAACCCTTTCTCTAGGTGGGGTTCGCGCCCGCTCCAGCGTCGACACGTGCCATGACAACTTCCTCCAGCTTGAAGGATCGATGGACTGAAAGATTCCATCGTCATTTTATGTAAGCCTGTTTCTGACACCAGATCCCCGTAGCACGCTCGGCTTTGTGACGCGTGACCAGCGGTCCGAGTTCAAGGATGGGGGGCCTACGTGGCATATGGATGAACTAGCCTTCAAGTAGGTTGATTTGCGTATCTTGAGGCCATGGCTCATCGGTACGATTTAGTATGAAGTTGGCATTTGGTTGGTTCTGGTAAATTTCGGGTTCGGAACGGTCTTCGGGGTGTTCATTTGGAGTCTACAATTGGTCCATGGGACTCCCGAGGCACGATGGAAGCATCAGCTTACGCATACGTGTCTGGGCTGGGCCACTATTAACACCGTTTATCACCCGCCCGAGCTTCATCCAGATCAGCGACACAATACGAACCACACACAACAAACCAGACGGTAACACTGCTACTACTCCGATGCCACGGAGCAATAGGGGATATCCGAGGCGGGGCACTGGTCGTGGAAGGGGCGCAGGAAGTGCTTGGAGAGGTGCCACAGGAGAAAGTAGCGGATGGGGATCTCCCGAGGAATCGGACTCACCTAGCCTCCACTCTCAGCTTATTCAAGGCCCTGGCGGTAGAGGCTCAGTGAGTGAAACTCCGCCACCGCCTGATCCTCCGAGTGGTGGTGTCCATGATGGGAGAGGTGGGCTCTCCGATCAGCGTGTTAGGGGAGCACTAAACACTAGGGGACGTGGGGGAAGGTGTGTCTCATCAGAGCCGCTGTCTCTCAGCGTCCAAATGACTGCCACTTCTCCCCCTTTACTACTCTATAGGATACTCACGTCAGATGGTCAACGATCAGAATCATCGGATATCGGTGCACATATCGAAGATGACACGGGCAATGCGCCCGGTGCATCCTTCCAAGCGGGGCGTGCACCTGCAGGCACACCCTTACGCCCAGACTTTGGGACGGATGGACGAGAAATCCAGCTTCGCACCAACTTCTTTCCTATGCAGGTACCCCGGGGTCCGCTATATGACTACCACATAAGCATGTTCCCCGTGGCACACATTTGTCGCTTGACGAAACAAGTCATCGCTCTCGCCGAACAAAGCGTTGAATGGAGACAGGCAGGCATGAGGGGAAATGTTGCACATGATTCACGGTCTAGGCTCATATCTGCGGTCAGGCTGCCCCAGCCTCTCACAATCACGGTTCAAAACAACGAAGGTGGTGGTGCGGCCTCCCATCAGAGCAGCACGGCGCATACGTATACACTGTCTATCAATTTCGTCCGAGAGATGGATACCGGGATCTTCACGAGGTATCTGCTTTTGTTCTTGCTTGAGTTGAAATTGACATAACGCGTCGTTAGCTATCTCGCGAGTGAAGCAATGCATCACCATAACGACGTGCTGCAAATTATTTCTGCTTTGAACATCGTCACTAAGTCTCCTTCCGAAAGGTTAGATGTCAGAATTGGAAGACGATTCTTCTCTCGTGCGACAAATTCACCGTTAGAACTAGGCGGTGGTCTCGAAGCATGGAAGGGGTTTTGTCTGGCCGTGAGACCCGTTGACAAGCAGCTGATGGTCAGAATCAGCGTCTGTACGACTGTCTTTCACACACCCGGAAATCTGGCTCGCGCGATGATCGAGTTCCAACAGTCTTCCTTTGGCGCACGGTTCCATAAATTTTGCCGTAACTTGAGGGTCAGGACCACTCATCTTGGGCATCGAAAAATTGTCAAGAAGGTTGTATCTCACACCTCAAGAACACATACGATCGATACTCCTGAGTATGGGCATGTCACGGTGGAAGATTACTTCAGGCAAAGTAAGTCTACTTGTTACTTTTTGAACCGTGTCCGATAACATTCGTTTTCCAGGGTACAGCCTCAGGTTACAATACCCTGACATGCCCCTAGTTGATGTTGGTGGACACACGCAGTGTTACTTGCCTGCGGAAGTTTGCGACATACTTCAGTGCCAGCCCTTCTTTGGTCAACTGGACGAGCGTGTCTCCTCGATGATCAATACAGCTCGTCAGCCCCCTAACGCGAACATAACAGCGGTTGTCAACAAGGTTCGTAACCAGCTCGTGTCGGACATGACTAGGCCGGAACTCCAGTCCTTTGGCATAACAATCGGTCTTGACATGGCTATTGTTCCCGGGCGCATCTTGTCACGACCCACTATCAAATATTCAACAACTAACCTCATGATCAACGAGCGAGCTTCTTGGAACCTACTTGGG
>JBBPUI010001047.1:0-12602 GCA_038094615.1 Heimioporus aff. retisporus | reverse complement strand
CGATGTTAGGAGTAGTGTCGGTTGTTATGAACTCTGCGCTGAGAGGTCGTCAGCTATGCACAAAACAAACTCACGATATGACTGACGCGTACGTAACCGTGACTCTGTTTTGGTTGTCACTGAAAGTTCAGGTCCGGTCTGAAAGATGACATGAGCTGATTAGGGTGAAGTAAATCACTCATATACCACTGCCAATTTATCCCGACGGTGCCTAGGCGTTCATTTCGACATCGATCTTCATACTGGCACGCTCCACGAAGGCAGTAAAAGTATGCTCACTGTAATATAATGAGTACTGTTTGTTTGTTTGGACTTGAAGGCTTACCATTGTAACTGTAAGGCTAGTAATGCCAGGTCTTGGTTCGCGGCAGCTTTGCTCCGATATTTTGGGTTGTTTACCAAAGGCTCTGACATTCAACATGCATAAACAATGGGCTAACCTCCAACATACCTCAAGGCTAAGTTCGAATTGTATTAGTGAGTCGCGAAAATAAAGTGCGTCGTAGGTGATACATTACAAGAATTGTAGGCCCTCTTCTGTGACACACGAAATTCTGTGCATTTTTATGCAATGCGAGTTGCTCTGGAATATCTCTCTGTTTCTCATTCTTTATAGCATAGAACGACAAGCAATCAATACGAGAGGATCTCCGAGACGTCTTCTCTCCACCAAATTCCATGATTAAGCCTGTCTTTTCGTAATAAAGGACAACATACCCGAGAGGGACTTCGTCTCTGTCATCATTCTAAGCTAAACAGTAACCAAAATGATTTGCTTGGCAGCCCCGGGTAATCCAATCAAAGCCGTGTACGAATAAGCCAGAAACTTCGAACAGCTCCACTTACGCAACGCCTAAGTTTACAGTACTAGGAGTGGCAGTGCATTGCTTGAACCCCTATAAATAACTTGTACTACACTCTCATAAGGGATGGAACTAGGTAGGTTCTTTCTACCTCTGAATCCAAATTTCAGGTCCCAGAAAGTCTCATTCATGTAGCTACAGACGTGCAAGCATATAACGTGCCAATGTTATCAACGGCCCAAACCCACCTTGACACCGACATTGCACACTATCAAACAATTCTATTGAACCTCTATACTCGACGGAATTCACAATCCCTCGTCTGTCGCCTTCCAAACGAACTACTCGAAGCCATATTCATCTATTATGTCTGCCATTGTTACCGGGCTGATTGGTTTCGGAGACCCAGACGAACGCTTGTCTGGGTCAACGTTTCCTACGTTTGCTCCCATTGGCGCAATGTTGCTCTGAATTGCCCCGCTTTGTGGTCTTACATATTCACAACCTCACAACGCTGGTTAGATGCGTCATTGGCTAGATCAAAGAAGCTGCCGCTGAGGGTTTACATAGATGCAAAAAATCAGGCAGCAAACTTTGCGGAAAAATTGATGAACCATGTTGAACGCATCGAGGAATTACGCTTATTCGGCGTCAATGCCAACGTCATCGGCCTGAGGGTCATGCATGCCGACCAGCCTCTATGCAAGCTTGCCTTGAATGCTTCCCAGCTGCGAAGATTGGAAATTTCCCGGCGCTTACCTTCGTATGAAACCGATAATGATGTCGATGATGACGATGACGACGACGATGCCGATTTGCGCTCAATCCTGTTCCGTTCGCGTCAACTGGGTGGCTTGACCGGTTTAACAACCCTCAGCTTGCATTCCATTGGTTCTCACCAGAGACACAGCATCATAGAATTACAAACCATCCTTGGTGGTCTGCAAAACCTCACACGTCTATGTCTCCATAATGCCATGTCTAGCGCGAAGAGTTTGCTCCCCGCCACCCTCCCGAAAATCGATTTACCACAGCTTTCTCATCTCTCCATCATCGCCCCACTTTCTGCAGTCCTTGCGTTTCTTTCTGGCTTCGACTTCCCAGCCCAGACAAGAATGAAGTTATGCTGTGGTTCCGAGGATGGTCTATCATTTCAGGATCACATCAAACCGTGTTCTATCCTTGCACAAAAGTATAGCAGCGACCAGCAGCCCTCCCTTCCTACGATTCGTTCGGTGACCCTCAAAGAAGGTACCCGATTTATGTTGCTCCGTTTGGGTGCATCTGCAAGCAACTGCTACCCCCCTGTCCAGATGAAGGACTTCAAGTGGGACGACAACATCCTTTTGTACATCTACATCGGTTTCGGCGTATCACTGGCAAACGACCAAGACCGACATGCTCTTATGCTCGGAAATCTCATCCATTCCTCCATGCCCCTGTCGAACGTTCAGGATCTCCGCGTGAGCCATCCTAGATCGCTCGATCCAAACTTTTGGAGACAGTTGTTGGAAGCTTTCCCAGCGCTGCAGCACCTCCAGTTGAGTCACGGAAAGTTGCCAGATCTGGTCTCCATCCTCTCCATACCCCCTCGCTGCACGGAATTCAAGGAACACCCCACCGGAGACCACAACCGGAACCATATGTTTCTACCGGCATTCAAAGGACTGACGCTGCAAGATATGAGCATCTGGACGACACCGCAGGCGGGCCGGTGCGATGGAGACCTACAGTCACTTTACAAGGCTCTCTCGAGCCGCAAAGCCACTCGCGGACAATTTTTCATGACGCGATGTGTTCTAGACGAGGCTTATGACTCGGACGATTTCTTCCACGACATAGCCGGAAGGTGGGAGAATGGACACTTTTATGAAGTTGATGAACGTCGATATAAGCCCTTAGCAGAATGCTGGGATGTTCAGGAAAGCGACAACGACAGTATGGAAGGTGATGTAGAGGATATAGCGGGACCAGAGGGTTCAGGGAGCTCATGGGATATGGGTTCAGAGAGTTCGGAGGATCCAGGAGAGCTAGAAGACACACTAGATGATGGTTCGGAAATTGATTAGGTACTTGTTGGATTTGATGCCTGCTACGTCTACCACTCGCAACCCCTGGAGAGGCGATGTCGCTGATCGTTAAAGTAGTAGGGGCGGAATGGAAAGGTGAAGTGATACGAGTGATACGCCAGCAAAACGTCATCAGCCTGTCATCCGTCTAATGAAGGGTGTGATTTCCCATCATGCTTATTATCATGTGACAGTTAAACCATGAAGGATCAAACCTACAGCGCAGATACACATACTCATATACGAATGTCCATCTTGAATTCTAGAGCGAATTTGGGGAGAAAATCTCTGCCTGTTCGTCACTGCTTCGCCGCTGGTGCACTGACGCGGCGGTGGATCCCGTCCAAAAGGACCTTGATCAGCATCTCCGCCGTCGGTTCTATTCCAACAAAAGGTATCGTGTCAACCATATCCTAGCGCGCGCGGAATTAAAATCGCCAACCACACGTCAACAAAGCTAGCCGCAAGAAACTCACTCGCACACCATAGTTGCCACTCAGGTCATCATCCAACCGTTTCAGAAATTCCGCCGCCCCGTCATCATCTCCGATCTGAACGAACTGAATGCCAACCTTACAAACTCCAGATTAGCTCCCGAAGCGTCCCTGTCGGAGCATCCTCTCCTACCTGACCAAGAGGGTAATTCCCACGATCCAACCTGCGTGCCAGCGAAACGATGCAATCAATTGGTTCGTCGGCTAATACAAGAGCCCCACGTTCAACGACCCCGTTCAACGCATGCGGCAGAAAACTCACTCGGCGCACCGTCGGTGATAACGATGAAGTTGACGGGTTTCGGCCGTTTCAGGGTGGACGATTGCCCCTTCCTTTTCCACAAGGTGGTCGCCTCGAGCCGCTCAAGATAGTCCCCTACTAGGGCTTCAAGCTTGTTGGCAATCGGCGTAAGCCCCTGAGGCCGCACGTGTCTGAATAGTCTACGGACACTTTTGGCGTCCTTGAACAAACCAACCAAATAATTAGGGCGATCGTGTGCGGACACAGACCAAACCGTTGGCTTGCCTTGACGTTGATACCATATTTAGGATGATTGAGAAAGTGGATGTCGATGCCGTCTTTTTCATACATGGCTGATGTCTGAGCAAGTTCGCTCAACGCCCTGCAGGCCTTTTTTTTTCAAACCAAGTTCGAGCGCTGTTTCGCCTAAATGAAGACACCGACAACGCACCCGTTCCCAGCGATGGCGATCCTGTAGCATGGACGCCGAATCGTCCATGATCACCACCGTGTCGTACGCTCGCAGCGTCGATAACGCGCTCTCCTTCGACTCGCGACGCATGGGTGCCTGCAGGTAGGCAACATCCAGAAGACGCTCAGAGGACGAAAATGCGGGGTGCATCATGAATACGCGGGTGCGACGGGAGCCGGGGGGCGATGCCATGCTTGGGGAGGTCCCAGAAGACGTGGTGGCGGGGGAAGGGGGGCTTGTGTGTCGCACCCCACTAATCCCCTTGGTAGCAACGCCGGTGTACGGGGGCGGAGCAACCAAACTGGAAGGTGGCCACGGGGTGCCAGTATCAGCAGTATGACGCTTCTCCAGGTCGGACTTAAGATAACCAGCATAGAGAAGTGGATCAAGAAGCCTTGGCTGTAAGGGCGAGTGGCCCATGAGGCATGAAGCAGAAGGGTCTTCCCATAGATGGACCAAGCTTCTGTGTGCGACATGACTCTGCTAGGCTCCCATGGCCGTGGGGATAACCATATTCGAGAGCAGCAAGCGTATATCACGGGCTACTAGGGTACAAAGGAACCCTGCAGCCTTCAGGAACCTCCTCACTACGTTGTCTGTATAACGGAACCAAACTTGCACGCGCTTGGTGTTCTGCGGACCGCAGCCTGTCTGGTAAGGCCTTCGGGAGCAAAGCTAGAAAGTAAACGAACCGAATCGAGGCAGTGGAGCGAGGCAACTGACAGCGTGGCATGGTGGCGTCACTCCTGGTTTCCTAAATCTGACTCACAACCGCCATTTCGTGCATGCTAGTATCCATGTTTTGACAATAGTGGAGGCGCGGCGGTACTACAACAACGCGTATGGAGATTGTCGGTCCCCTAACCTAGGAAAGGCATTCGCACTTGCTAATACAACCATCTGTTTCTCATGAGATATATATCCTCTCATATACCCTTTGTAAATCATATTCGCGACAAAGCATTCTGCTTCATCGATCGAGACGTCGCTTCCTGAGATACGCAACGAGGCATGGAACATGGTCACCGGGATCCGGGTGCTCTTGTCACAGGCTACCCAACTACCCACAGAATTCAACGCCGCACACGAAGAAACAGGGAAAACGTACACGCGTCTAAATAGTCCCCTGATACATAGTTCACGCGCCTTTTCGATGGTAATCCAGAGGTTGAGTTCGACGAGACGGTGTTCCCAGCGATCAAGTGCTGTATCGTATGCTGTTATATCTCCCATGCGAATCGCTGATATAAACGGCGAGAAGAGTTCGTCAAGAACAGGAAATCGATCCAGTAAGATGCTAGATGGGAGGTGACCACGCAAAATCCGCAAAGGGATCAAACACGTCAAGATTCGTCTACAGGGACTGTCTTTTGAGCGTTTTCCGCAGAAGGTCTCATGACGTACTCTTGGTTTCTGTGTGCTTCGAGATGACAATTGTAGAACCCAAGTGTGAGTTCCTGTTCGGCCTATAAAAAACATGAGCAAGCCGTATAATAGATCTTTTACAGGATCACAACCTTTGCATAGTCCTCGTTGAGGAAACTGAGCATACCAAGATAGTATCGATAAGTAACCTACCATTAGCCAAATAATTTTAGCAAGATGAGAGATGCTGTCACTAAAGTGATGAACACACCTGGTGTGAGCGAGGGTAGGCTGTCAGAGGTGGTATATCTGGATTCGCATCCAGTGCTCGCAAGATGTTCTTCGATAGAGATATCCGTTTAACCTAGATGCATATTAGTTAATGTGCACTGTACGGTGAAGGAGCAACTCACACGGAAGTAGCACTTCATGACAAGACCGACCACATAATAAATTCCCCATTTTCTAGATTGATCTGCCGGAGATGTTCTCAAGGTCGCATCGTGTAAGGGGTGTGGGGGCATGACTGTAAGCTCAAGGCACATACCGATCTGTCATGCAGTTACTGAATGCCTTTGCCACCACCCCTGCGGCGCTCTCCATGCATTCGCTATTTTGACTGTTAACTTTTGCTTGGAAATCAGCCTGAGTAAATGAGACGTGTCGAAACAAATATTTCTGAATATATGATATGAGAACTCACATCGAAAGCAAGATCTCTGAGATCACGGAGCATCGAGAACAAAGCGGGGAGAGTCCACCCTGTGTTCTGAGTGAAGAATCGAAAGAACAGCCTGACAACGTATGTTCGCACATTATCCTGGCGTCCCAACGCGGATGAACGCACGAAATGAGTTGAGATTGTTCGTTGAAAGCCTCTCCTGGTCGTTTTCGTGCGACATGGGATGTCACTACCACATATCGTACAGCAATCTCGTCCCACGGGCTCTCTACGCATCCGCCATATTGGGACATTAGTATGTCGCGCTGAAAATGCGTTTCGAGGAAGATTTTCAGACATGTACAGTCCAGCGCACTTCGATCACATACCGATGGGTTTCTGAACTCCTTCACGAGTTCCTTGCCGTGAGGGCTTGTCGGTCGTAGTAAATATGCTACACGCTGTCCATCTTCCGCATGTACGCTTTCCAAAAGTTGCACTAAGAATGTGGTGAACGGGACCGCTGATACCATGTACCGGAGTCAAAAGTCTTGTTTGTAGAGGTTTTGGTGTATATGGAGGCTCAGAGTCCAAGCAACGTGGAGAAAAGGCGCCGGAATGAGGGCAATACTTTAAAGTGGGCCTGCGGGTGATGGCTCTGACCAAAAGGACACAAATAAGCTTGTGGCCTTGACTTTGCTTGACCGCACATTAGCGCCCACACCCCCGAGGACAGCAATTCACTGATATTTATATCTTTTAAATAGAATTAACCAAGGACGAACCACTCTATTTTATCCTGCACCAGGCAGAGTTTGTGGAAAAGAACATGAATCTCAATAGTACATTATTCTCACGCACATTTTTTCGATTGGGTGTTGTGCATAGGGGAGTAGTCACGTGCTAAATAATGACGGAGATAAGATCAATTGTCGTCATCGGCTCGAATTCTCCGCCACATATAAAGGGACGTGATAACTCTTGATTGTGATCAGAGTCCTTCATTTCTGACACCTGAAGCTCACAAAATATGGCATTGCAACCCTCCCTGAATCCCCTGATGATCTCAGGGACAAAGGATTCCCCACACACCTTGGATATCTTCCGTGAGTGGCCCGCTCAGATTAACAGCTTCCCTCTGATCGACTCGCACTATCGAAGTCGACTATGTTTGCCCCTACAGGTTACCCTCTTGTTGATTTAAATCCCCGCACTATTGACGCGTACCACAGTGCAAAGCTCTCGCGCACGATCGACTCGGTGCTCAACCCTTGGTTTGCGAGAGGGGGTAAATACCACGGGATGGTCAAGCTTATCGTGAGGCTGCAGGTTCAGCCGTGGCATGGGGCATCGACCTTTACTCACGAGGCTGCCCTCGCTGTCAGTTTGTCCGCTTCGTCTTGAGGTGAATCACACTAATGAATCTGTGTTCAGGTTGCTCGAGCCTCGCCTGAGCACTTCTGGGCTTTTTCTCGCAAAGTAGGCAGCTCATTGTGTCGTTCGTGGAATTGAGCATAAATCGACCCAGTTGTTTGACGAACAAGAGAAATTTTACGATATTCCGACTTCGACTCTTACCCCTCTGCAGATCCGCGAGAAACTCGCCGAACTCGCCGAATCGGTGATTCAGGATAAAGGCAAAGTAGAGGAATTCAAGGAACTTCTGAAACTCAAAAGCACCCCGAATGGTGGTGTGGCGGTTACGGACGATTTGAAGTATACAAGTGGGCCAGAACTTATTTTGCATGGTCAAAAGCTAAATTTTCGCTAGTCAAATTCTCCAGGCAGAATGGAGTGCATGTGTCGCCTACCGCACTGTGGAATGGCCTCGTTGCGAATGAAATATCTAGCTCTTGGGGTGAGGCAGAGTGGGCTAGGTTTCTTTCTGAGAAAGTGTAGATCAAAGGTTCTCAAAATGACGAGCTTCGAGGTCAGGATTAGCACTGTAATTGTAATACTTCTGTCTTGATGTTGTACATTAGTGAAGCCATTCAACTCCGCCTTGACATTGTCGAAAAAAAAACCCCCCGTCTGGAAGCCTCAGATAACCCCAGTCGTCTTAATACCCACCAAGGCGGTTTAACAAATGCGATCAGCCGAAGTACAGAGCCGAACCAGCATTGTAGCAACCGAGATGGCCGGATTTATTCGTGTCAGCTGCTAGATCAGAGGAGAGCGTACCCGAAGAGGTACGAATTTGCTGTCAAGTTCGGACACCACACTTGTACGAGCAATTGATCGAGTCAGAAATAAGCGGTGGGATTTATGCTCACGAAATAGGACCACGAGTCGGGCAGTCCTGCCCGCTACGGGTGATCGTGTCTGGTAATCGCGTAAATCTTGGCCTGAACATTTTCAAAGACGAAAGAAACCAGTGCATGTCACCTATTGGATTTCCAAGGCAGTGTTTACTTTTTTTTTTTTCACTTTGGTTGTTAGGGGCTTGCATCGTTCTGAACGAAGAAAACAAAGGTACAAGTCATCATCAGCGGATTAAGCGCACCATTCAACCCCATGATGGTGCCTCGTTTGATTTGTCTGTGACTAAGCCTTGAAACGGCTGGATCTTGCAGACTGTGACTTAGTCCGGTATACTCGATCGGAGATTCAATGAGTTTCCTCGGTTACAACCTGTACACTGGTTCTGGTGGAGCCATGCCGGTGGTCGAGAACGTGGATACCAGCAACTAAGTTGTTGTATCTCTCAAACGTAACATTCCATCAACTCGCTAAGCGTTCATTTCTGATGTTTGCGGATGTCATAAGGCACTTCACATAACGCCCTACCCCTTTGCAGGGTCGCGCACATGATCCGCCTTCTTTTCCCCTTGCACGGCCAACTCTGCCCGACGTTCCCGTCGGAGACTGTTCATCATGACGTCACGCCATCGTTCGAGACTCGGATTTCATCAAGTATTTGGAATGACCATGGCCAGGCACTGTCTATGAACAGACTACGCCCGAATTCATGTAACTACGGTGCGAATCAACTAGCTCGATAAGCTTATTCAATGGTCACTGACGCATTGCGGAACTCGAGGAATGGAAACGGCGCAGCCTTCAATCGCCGAAGTAGTGTTTCATTAGCTTTGGGGAAGGAGTTGAGCAGGAATACGACATACGCCGAGCAAACAGAGATGAGTCAAAGTGAAGACGGCCGGCCCGGTGGTCATATACTGGTCAATTTGCAATGTGAAGTTCTGGTAGAATCCGCCCGGGTAGTGTGCGGTGGGCGTCCAGGGACCGGCGTAAAGAACATCCCCGAGCTCTACGCTCGGCTGAGGGCAGACTCCGTTGGTGCAGGAGGCGACCGCGAGTGCGATGCCGACTTGGATGCATGACGCTATGGATTCCTGGGACCAGCGACCTTGAGAAAAAATAATGCGTGAACACGTAGAATGCTTACAGGTTGGATGACCTGAGCAGTGAAATTTACCCCTCTCTTTATGATGGTTCCATCGGTGGGTGCACCAAGCTCGATCGTCTGGCCGAGCACGGGTACAATAACGCTAGCAAAAAGAGAGGTAACAGCAAAGAGTTTCATCTTTTGGGGCGGGTTGCGACAGTGTTGCTGAAGAGAAATAAGTTGCTGAGAAGATGCGAATAATGCATGAGTGGGTCTTCTTTTTATATGCGGTTAACCTTCATGTCCGCTCTGCATGGAACCGAAACTTGTGATAGGCCAGAGAACACATGCAAGCCCCACTATCCGCGCCGCCAAGGGATTTTACGATCACCGCCAACCGGCCGTCAGTTCACAGCTTTCTGCACCGGACTGATGCCGACTTTGTGCCCGGAGAGTGGAGTGCTCCAAACACTGTCTACTGTAAGCCGTAAATGTATGATGCTACGGACATAGTTCCCTCACGTTACCCGAACATGCAGATCCGCTTGTCTATGTGGCAGGATGGAAGATGCTCCGATTATAATGCAGATTGTGGGGGAAAGGGTTTATCACCTCCCGAGTGACCAGCTGACCCGGTTCGAATCTCACGATCAACGCACCCGAAGATGTCGACTCCGTTTTGCGAGGGAATTCGGATTTCTGTGCAATATAGCCTTCCGAAAGAGCCTCCAGGAGGGTTTATAGAACAAATTTCGCTGGCGAAATTATCCATGACGACCACATGATCGATAGTACAGCCAACTTT
The DNA here is from genome assembly GCA_038094615.1 of Heimioporus aff. retisporus. NCBI lineage: Eukaryota > Fungi > Basidiomycota > Agaricomycetes > Boletales > Boletaceae > Heimioporus > Heimioporus aff. retisporus. The sequence goes on along the minus strand of JBBPUI010001047.1, from coordinate 2,346 downwards.
ACCCGTACAGTGCCGAAGCTTTTCTCGCACTTGTCCAATCGAATCACCATCCGGAAAACCAGACCAAGAACCATTGTCCGTAATACCCACAGCATCCGTACCCATGATATACCACTACAAAAGGATTTGAGACAGACCGTTGACAATACATTCATACAACCGTCACCGTGGCGGTACGGTATTCGATGAAAGGATACGGTGCAACCTGGCAATCCCCCAGAGGCGTTCCGTATGAGTCCGAACCGAATAATCAACAAAACGGCTTACACCGAATAGACCAAAATGCGTCAAAGTAAAGATATTTTCTCCAGGCGTCGCATACTCGTCAAGCTGGAACGTGAAGTTCTGGTAGAATCCGCCTGGGGTGTGTGGAGTGGGGGTCCAGGGACCGGCATACAGGACACTACCAAGATCTTCGCTCGGCTGGGGACATACGCCATTGGGACAGGGGGCAATCGCAAGGGCAATGCCAACTTGGATGAAAGATGCCATGGATTCCTGGAGTCGATCCCTCAGAAAACAAACGGGTAACAGACCACACAAGAAGCTTACAGGCTTGATGACTTGCGCTGTAAAACTCACACCTCTTGTGATGACGGCCCCTTGAGTGGGTGCACCGAGCTCGATGGTCTGGCCAAGCACAGGCACAATAGTACCAACGAGGACAGCGGCTAGAGCAGAGAGTTTCATCGTTTCAGAAGGGGCTGAAGGAGTGTTGCGGGAAATGACAAAAGGAATACGTTGGTGAGGGGAACAATGCAAGACTTGGGCTGCTCTTTTATATGCATCCGACATCAATGTATGCCCCCACTTACGGAATTTCCAATCCCTACCAATTGGCTGGCCCTCGGCCGGGCCTTGCATTAGATTACTTCACCCGGAGGTAGAGAGTTGTAGGACTTGCCCCACACCCACCTCATTTACTGCTAAAAGCTAAATTTGTTGACATGCGGGTAATAGCTTGGGTATCATCAGAGCAATTGACACGATAGTTTTGTTTGAGGGCGAAGAAGATCAACCTTTCGACGCGTGCGAAAATAAACAATGACGCACTAGCACAGTGAGCCAACTTACGGATCTTGGCAGTTGGGGATGATAGACCCGAATACTTCCAGGGAGTTTGACTCGGAATTCCAATTAGCGGCATCAATGTAAACCGCAGAAACACTTTATCGGTGATGCCATTCAACTCGTAGTTGCCCGTTCTTACTGAATACTAAGTCGCCGAACATCGTCAAAATAATTGTGCAACCAAAACAGTAGACTAGTGCAGTGTGACAACGGCCGACACCACTCCTATCAAGGAAAAACCACTGTGGTCACTCCCCTCCTACGGACCTTCGGAACACGAGCCCGTGACCATCGGCGGACTGGAAGAGTCGCCTGAGGAATTGCATTTGAATACTGTTACAGCACTTGCGGAGCAGGGAAGACCGGTGAATATGTGCGTGGCTCCTTGCTACTCCTTATGCGCAACCAACCACTAACCAGACGAAATACGAGGGAGAGAAAACTTCAGCTGCAGATCAGGTGTACACGCATGCTCGGAACAACATCAGACAACTGCATGAGCAAGCTCTAAAGGCCAGTATTAGGAAACAGCTTCGGGGCTACCACGGGCCATTCGACCCCTGCGCTCGCGACGATCACACTTTCCGCCATAGGCTCGAATTCAGCGCCCTCAGCGTTTGGGGGAATGACTGCATCAGTATTCGGCAAACCTGCATCCGGGCAACCCGTCTTTGGTCAGACCAGTTTCAGCAGTCCTGCAAGCGGCGCTTCCGCCTTCGGCCGAGAGGCCCAAGGTACATCAGCTTTTGGAACCCCTGGGCAACCTACATCGGCATTTGGCCAGTCCGGTCGGGCCGCATCAACTTTTGGTCAAGCCGCCCAGTCTACATCTTCTGCATTTGAACAACCCTCCGCGTTCGGCGGGACGACACAACCCACGTCGGCGTTTGGGCAATCATCACAACCAACGTCCGTCTTTGGGCAACCATCGCAGCCAACCTCGGCGTTCGGTCAACCATCACAACCAACTTCAGCATTCGGTCAAACTGCACAGCCCGTTCTCTATGCTCAAACTGGTGTTCGCGTTTCCGGGGCTGGTGGCGGCGGCGGGTTCTCCGCATTTCGCGTCCCAGCCGTCGACGTTCACGACGGCAAGTCAGTCTGCGTTCGGGACGACATCCCAGATCCCCAGCGCATTCGGATCTGCTCCTTCGTCGTCCGCGCCCAAGTCTGCGGCGGGAAAGCCAGCCGACCCCGATCGGAACGTCGTTGTTCGCCAGCACGCTGTCCGTGCCCCCCGTGTCGTCGCCTGCATCCGCGATGAGCGGTAGCAGC
>JBBPUI010001046.1:0-12604 GCA_038094615.1 Heimioporus aff. retisporus | reverse complement strand
AGGCAACGTTGCCGTTTCAGGCTGCAGAGAGAAAACCCCTCTTGGATGGTCAGGGGCCACGACAGCCTACGGTAGACGTGGCCCCTGAAGTGGTGGTTCAGCCAGCGTCGTCGCAGGGCGAGCCGATGGCTGTGGATGGTGCATCCACGGAGAAATCCAACGATCATGTCGCCCTGCCATCCATGTCACAGCTCGATATGGAGGTCGTAGGAGCGCTCCCGGAAGAGATCCGGAGAGAGCTGGAGGACGCGTACCTGCGCCGGTCGCACTCCCCCATGGTCGCCGAGCTCCCCACCGCGCCGATCAGGTCAGCGTCAGTCAAGGGTCCGAACGTGAAACGGATCACGCAGCAGCTCGCACCCAGGTCAGGGAGCAGCCTATCGCCCACGAAGAGCGCCCTCTTTGTGAAACGGGATACGCCCGCGAGCGCGTCTGCCGTACGAGTCACGGATGCAGAGCTACGTGCGTTGGACGTCGACCCGGACGTGTTCGCCGCGTTGCCTGCCGACATGCAGCGCGAGCAGCTGATCATGGCTCGGCATGCCAAAGAAGGGGGTGGGGGTGTCGTCGTGAGCGAGCGGCGGCTGGTGATCAAAGACAATACGCGCGTGCCGCGCGAGAAGCAGTACGCCCGCCCGACGAAACCCGCACCAAAAGCGCACCGACCGCCACCGCCGGCGCTCAAGCAGCAAGGCCGACAAAAGGGCGAAAAGTTGGCGTTTACGGAGACGGAGGACGTGCAGCGCGTGATCGAGGCGTGGGTGGAGCGTTTTGAGGAGCACCCGCCGAATCAAAAGGACGTGGAGTTCTTTTGCAAGTTCCTCGTGCAGAGCGTGGAGTTTTCGGACGTGGGGATGGAGAAGACGATTGCTGTCATGCGGTGGTGGTTGGTGTTGTTGCGCCGACGGTGGGGGGCATGTGAGACGAAGGACCCGTCTGAGATGGATGGTGCACAGGTGGTTGGCAAGGCTTGGTGGAATGCGTTTCGCCAAGTGAAGGAGAAAGTGGATGTCGCTGCGCGGAAGCGCTTTGGAGGGACGTTAGTCTTATGATATACATATACCTGGATGTTTCATTCGAGACTATTGTACACGCAATCTCAACTACTACTTATCGCCCCTCGCTAGGAACAAGTCCACTGGGTGCCCGTTGTGCGTGACGTGGGTAACGATGTCAAAGGTGATGTTCTTCAATCCTGCTTTCCCGAACGTGGACCGAATGTCCTTCTCCGCGAACCCCTTTTTGTGTGGGACAATGTGATGCGAGTGCTCCGGAAATACCTCTTGCTGAGATTCTCCACGCGCGATGTCCGTGACGAGGAGCGATCCCCCGGGCTTCAGATACGTCGAGACGAGCATCGCCGTCGTCTCGTCGATAGAGGGAAGATGGTGATACGCAATCGCACACTGTGTGCCATCAAAAGGCGGAACCCTCTCAAGCGACGCTTGAACACTCACGACGATCACGTCAAACGTCAGCCCTTGGAGCCGCTCGTAAGGCGGGACACAGACGGCCCTCATTTCTCCGGGAGGTATACCATGATCAGACACGATCTGGTTGTAGCGATCGACCATGCCTTGGCTGATATCGACGCCGACGATCGATGCGGGGTCTTCTGCGGCCAACACGCGCGAGACGAGACCTCGAAAAAGAAACAAAAAAAGAGGGGTTCAATGGGTCGGGGAGGGAAGGGGCCACATCGAGACACACACACCTGTCCCACAGGCAAAGTCCATGACGGTCGTCGCCGGCGTGAACAACCCCGTGTCGACCATGGCGCGTCCGATGAGCGCCGCGACGCGTTGCGCGTTGGGGTGTTCGTCGTAGGTCTCGGCGGCGGCGTCGAAGTGATGTCGGTTTGCGGATTCGAACGGGGAATCGTCGCTGGACGGTGCTGGCGGTGCTGACGGTGGAGGGAGAGGCGACTCGGGTGTGTCTTCGTGTGTCATTTGCGCGAGCGACTGCGGGGGCGTCAAACATTCTGAACAGCTCACTCACGGCCCGGGACGGGACCGGGGCCACTAGTGCGTTTCAAATTATGCTGATCGGCGGCGGTGGTACTACCCGTCCCAAAGTCGGCACTTGGGATCTACTGCTAATCTATCAGCCTACTAGCCCTACTAGGGGGTGCCAGTCACGACACAACGGTCAGTTGAAATATTAATATTCAAGTTGAAATTCACATTGTCGGTGCTTATGCCGCCAACAATAGAAAAATGCACAGAGACGTTGATGGTCTAAGCATCCATCCAGACAACGATCCAATATACGGTATATTGACCGCTGGTGGAGTCTCGTTGTCAACGCCAGAAACAGCCACGCAACCATCTTGCTGTTGAGTAACAAAGATCGTCTGAGACACGATCGCAAATTGGCAGGTTAACATGTTACCTCGATGTCAAAAATACCGTATGCGGAAACTGGTGAGTACTATAATCTAGATATGTTGAATCTTGAGAATGAGACGATCGCATCATGCCATCATGAGTCAAGACACAGCCTGACGAGATAAATGAGGTTTCTTTTAGCACACTGTCCGCATCCTACCGGCGCGGTAACTGGCCGGAGAGCATCCTACGATCATTCTGGTCCCATTGAGGATGTCAATGCGCCGCACGGAACTTCTTCTGGCAAGTCATGGGTTGTGCTATCATACCCCTTCCTGGCGCATCGATCATCCACCTAGGCCGACCGACAAGTCCAAGGACGGATCCCAATTATACGACTTCTGGAGTTAAATTACGATCGACGTTTGATTTTCAGATATCCAAAGAAAGGGTCCGTCCCGCTTTACTAGGTTATATGCACGAGTCATGCCGCCGGACTAAAAGCCCAACAGTGCCATCCGCTCACCAGCCCCATCGTCACCATTCTCATCATGATGCTCCCCGTTCATGGTTGGTCTCCCACCGGCGACGAGGACGAAGATGTCGTTGTCTCCTATGACACCTGTCTTATATCTATTTCACCATACGCTTCTCCGTCAAAGTCGACATTTTTCGGCCCTGGCTATCCCCCACTCGATGCTAGTTCCAAACCATGTTCTCCTCTCCCACAGCCCACTTCTGTCGCCTCATCCACACGGACCTCGCGTCCCTCTATCCCAACCTCCTCCGATCGTCGGGCACAACGCAATCGGCATCGTGATCCAAGTTGGATTCCCCGCCCACGCAATGCCTTTATCATCTTTCGATGCGAGTTCTCCCAAGAGCACTCCCAGATCCCCCCGGAGTGCGACGACGATGACGACTCAAACTTGACCGCGAAGTCGCTCTCCAAGCGTGCCGCTGAGGCCTGGAAGGAGCTACCGCAGTCCGAGAAGGATCGGTACAAGGATCTGGCGGACAGGGAGAAAGAGGCGCATGCGCGGCTCTACCCCCATTACCGTTTTCGTCCTATGAAGCGACAGGCGTCGGGGGTAAGGAAGCCTTCTCGAGAACGTTCTCCGATTCCGCGGGTGACGATGGAGCGCCGTGCGTCCGCACCATCACGGTTACTACATCGCCCGTCCGTGTTGTCACCCGCCCCTGATAAGTCATGTTCTCCTCCCATCGAGGGGCAGACCAGCATGGCATACCAAGCAGAGGTGCGTCGGGTCATTCCACCGGGGCGCCATCGTACTCACGTGATGATCCGGCATCAGGCGCCGTTGAGCATCGACCACGACAATGTCATCTTATCGCTACCCAAACCCATCCTATCCTCGAACAACTCGCCGTCCTCCGGCCCTCTCAGCGACCAGGAACTGTACACGCCTCCCTGTATGTCACCGGCTGCCATCCTTCCAGACATGTTTAACTATGTCGATTTTGCGGCTAATGATTTGCCGTATGAAGCCACGATGGATCCAGAGCGTAGTCAGGCAGTCGGAGCATACACCGTCGGTCTTTACGACTCTTTGATGTCACAGTTTTCGTTCCCGGACTATCAATGACCCCAGGACTCGACATATCCTTGTATACTCCTAATGAGCTTCTTTGTACATAGTTTACTTGCTACTCCATAGGGCGCTGACAATACAGTAATAATTTTAATGTGACATGATTTTCAATACTTGCGCTCGACCTTGGACAGTATGATCGTGCTTGCAGGGTCATATAGTTCATTTCTTCTTATAGCAATGGTCATAAACTCCGCTGAAAGTCCAAGGTTAACGTTAACGTTCAGCACCGGTGCGCTACGCTCTGTAGTTCATGTCCTCGTTGACAGGGCCGGTTTTGGTTGGCTACCAGATGGGCGTAATGTGTGCCTTTACCTTTATCTTGTGAGCGTGTGGCTGAGGACCCCAGAGGCTGACGGAGCAACCAACAAGGGTGAGTAATTTTTGTCGTGGTACATCAAAATAGTTGACAAGTCTTTTAGAAGGAGAGATAGATTTCCCCGGAGGAGGTTCCTCGGAAGCACGAACACTCCGACCATCTCAAGTTCGTGTGCGCTACCGAAAAGAACCAGGGGAGCGTTTCAACGCGCAAGATGAAATCCCGGCGTTTGGAAGGGGTTCGAATAAAGAAAGAAGGCAAAGGTAGGTGCACAACTGTTGTATTATATCCATTCTTCTTGAGAAGAACTTTCATGGGCGTCATGGGTGCTACTGATTTGGTAGCTTATCTCTATTTTGCGTCGCCAGAATCAGCCACATCATGCATGCAATCGTCGATATGATGAGCTGGGATGAAACCATCGGATTCATATGATTGACCGAAGTTTCGCTTCAAGTCGTGTTATTGGTGTGGCGTACCTGTGTACTACGGCACCTTCGAGCATCTCTCATGCAGAAGATGTCAACGCCGCATGGATCCTATATTTGGACGGAGTGCCCGAGGTCCATCAACGTAAACAACGCCGAATAGGTAAGTAATAAAGTACCTGCGTGTGTGCTTGCTCGCTTCTCACCCACTCACGCGGTCTCACACAACCCTCGTCTCATGACCACAGAGCGAAGTCCTTTGCTAGGAGCCCCGTGTGCTCTCCCTACCAAGGATGTCTACGATCGTTTCAGCCACGAACAAAAGCGAGTCATTCTCGCTATCGCGTCTCTCACTGCACTTGTTCCCAGTATGTCATGAGTTCCGCATCTCTTATTCTACTGATTCCTCCACTTAGTGTTGATCAGCGGCAGCTTCGTCCCCTCGATACCACAGATTTCCGAAGATCTTGGTGCAACGCCCGCATCAGCAAGGTGTGTTGCACCTGGCGGCCTGCCAGTTTCAGGTAAAACCATCCCTGCAGTCTGGGCGTCAGCCTGTCCGTGCTTGCAAGTTCGATTAGTGTCATGTTCTGGTCTGCATATAGTTCCTTCTGTAGGTTTCCACACACACAGATTCTTCTTGACGTTGATTGTGCATGAGATGGCCGACGAATCATATACCTTGGTGGAATGCCCATTACGATTCTGGGTAGTTTCGCTGTCGCAACGTCTACTGACATAAACTCCCTACTTTTTTGGCGATTCGCACAAACATTCGGATGTGCCGGTGGGTTTGCACTTGGTGCTGCCGCGGTGGGCGACATCTACAGGCTGGAAGAGCGTGGGTCTGCCATGGGCACATTCTTCGGGGTCAGTTGCTCCCTATTGTAACCCTTGATGATAATGCTAGTGTTTATTCAGGCCAAGTTAGTCGGACTCACAATTGCACCACCCTTGGGAGGTGAATGGCATTCTCCGACGGTATTTGATCGGTGCTGATACCCGTCCAGGTATCGTGGCTCAGTACTGGTCTTGGCGCGGTTTTCAAGCTGCGCTTGGTATACTTGGCGTAATAGAATTTTTATTATTGTTTTTCTTCTTTCCGGAAACCGCGCACCCGGGTACGCGCGGTATTGAAAAAGTACAAGGGCCGAAGAGGGCCTTCGTTTGGATTAACCCATTCCGCTGCATCACTTTCCTACGGAGTCCCAATATCATGGCCATCGTCTGTGGTTTCTCGAAACATGGTTGTCCTGATGCGACTGTACTTTTCAGGCGTTGGCAAACACTTTTGCCCTCATGACGGACTTTGGTGCGTCATGTAACAATCTAACCGGAGTGTGCTTACCAGCCTGCCACCGACAGTTCTATTGGTGCCCATCGCATATACCATTGTATGCACAGAAAAGGCTTTGTGACGTCGTCTTGTACTGATCCATTCAAACAGGGGGCTAAATATGGAATAAAGAGTGAAGGTCTGATCGGTATCATTTGCCTTCCAAACGGCGTGGGAAACTTTAGTGCGTCTTTTGGTTTGGGCAGATCCTCTCTTTTGCTTACGCGTGCAGTACAGTGGGCGCGCCGATCGCAGGACGTATCTCTGACAAGGTTGTGCAGCTGGCAAAGGAAGAGCGCAAGGGAATATGGGTCCCGGAAGATCGCCTCCGTGCAATTTGGCTTGGAGGACTCGTGCTCATACCCATTTCCGTCACTCTGGCTGGCTTTACAATGGCGTATGTCAGCGGGGCGGTCGGTCTAATAATCAGCCTTTTCTGCCTATTTTGTAATGGTGTGGGGGTAAGTCATTTGCTATGCTTCTCTTGGACCTGCATCTAGGTAAATCTGGTAGGTAGATATGGTTGTCGCCCCGATTGGGGCATATACCGTCGATGTCATGCCCTCCCGAAGCGCCGAAGTCATGGGCGCCATTGCGTATGCCTTTGTCTTGCCTTAACGTGCCTCGCGGTCACATGATATCTACCCAGCGCATTACGGTCGCTATTGCTTGCGCCAGTCACCGCGTTGTGCATTCCCTCCATAGAAACTATTGGTGTAGCCGCGACTAACAGCATCGCTGGTATTTTAGCCTTGATCGGATATGGGTATGTGTTTCGTCTCCCGCGTCGTTGGACGATGAGGTCGTTGACGAGCAAAATAGGTTGATATGGTTGACGATACGATATGGCAAGCAGATGCGAGCGTACGTCGACGTCGGATACCCTGATTTTGAAGCGCGGAGCTGAACGGGGGATGTACATGTAATATCGGCGTGCTAATCAAAAACATTATTTATGTGGCACGTGCGTGGTTGTAGACATACTCTGTACCGCTGAATAGATGGAATGGAGTTGCATACCCTTCTCTTTGCTGCCGCGAACGGAGCGAGGGCGTGAGGATCGTCATCCGGCGTTCCCTCACCTCTGCCGTCTTTACTTGGAAACAGCTTCAGCCCAGCAAGCCGAAGCTGTATCGAAGCGCCCGTAAATTTGGCCTGCGGATATTGGACGCACGAAATCATTTCGACCAGATTACAAATGTGGCACATACTACGAGGACATCCGGAAGTTGGGCTTTCCGGCGCGGTCCGGCTGTCCACCAGAGTCTGCACGGAGTCCGTGAGAGTTCGACGTCGTCCGATGGAGCACGCATCACGATAGGCCGGTCATATCACATATTGTCATCGTCGCTGCAGGCAAGTGCAAATGTATCTTGCCACCTCTTACTATAGGACGCGACGACGGCGCTAACGGACGTGTAGAACCCAAGCCTGATGGTCAACTATCGGCACACCAACATAGATGTACACTGCATGCCGCTGCGATAGGTGCGAGTTTGGCAAACAAGTTCGACAGTGACAGCAACAGCAACAGCAACGAGTGGAGTATGCTTGGGGGAGGACAGCAGCGGAGAGCCAAAATTGAAGTGCGGCGGATTCCCGCGCACTCAATGGTGCCCCTGGAACCTGCCGTCCCCCCGCGGAGGCCGGCGGAGCCCAGCGAACCACGACGGACTGCGCCGGAATGTCCAAAGTTGATGGCACTTTCTGCATACTACGCGACTTACCTGTGCGTCGCCACAAACCAATCGGTGTATGAACAACATACCAGCAGAGAATCTGATTGGATGGTCTTCAACGTGAGTACTATTTATGAATAGAACAACTGTCGAGTCAGTGATATGTTTGTCTGCAGAGTCATCATACCCGGTCAAATTCTTTCACACGATAGTTTGGCTTGTCAGCCGTCGGACAAGCGTTGTTCGGGTCCATCACCTCGATGGCTTCAGAACAGAGCCCTCTGCTGGGTGAACGCAATGTTCTCCCCTCCGAGGATATCTACGATCGCTTCAGTCGCGGACAGAAGCGAACTATCCTCGCCATCGTGTCTCTCACAGGACTCGTTCCTAGTATGTCTTGTACTATTTCAATTTCTACTGATGTCGGGTTTATTCAAGTGTACTTTGTGCCGTCGAACAGTGCTAGTTGGTGGAAGTTTTGTCCCGTCCATTCCACAAATCTCAAAAGACCTTGGTGAAACACCAGCGGCCGTGAGGTATGTCGCAACTGCCACCATCCTCTGGGTTGACGTGTCATATTGCATCCGTAGTCTGGGCGTAAGCCTGTCCGTGTTCTCGAGCGCCCTCAGCGTCATCTTTTGGTCTGCATACAGTTCCTTCTGTAGGTCTCAGAGCTTCCTGCACCTTGTTGGCTCATCTCGACATTCCATCAAGATGGCCGACGAATCATATACATTTCCGGGATTCCCTTGATGATCCTCGGTAGTTTCGCCATCGTGGTCTGTCACGACTTGAATAGTCTGCTCTTTTGGCGGTTCGTGCAGACGTTTGGGTGCTCTGCCAGTTTCGCTATCGGAGCTGCTGCGATCGGGGACATCTATAGGTTGGAGGAACGCGGTACTGCCATGGGTAGTTTCTTTGGCGTGAGTCGTCCCTTTCTACGACCGGGAGATAGTGTTCCTACTTTCGATCACTTAGGCGTCGTTGTTTGGACTCGCAATTGCCCCACCTCTTGGAGGTATCTCGGCGCTCTGCTATCTCTGATGGATGCTGACCCACGCACGTTCGACTAGGTATGGTCGCTCAGTACCTGTCTTGGCGCGGTTTCCAAGCCGCGTTGGGTGTATTTGGCGGAATACAGCTCTGTTTGCTCGTCTTCTTCTTCCCTGAAACTGCTCATCCGGGAACGCGTGGTATCGATAAAGTGGAGGGCCCCAAAAAGTTGTTCGTCTGGATCAACCCATTCCGCTGCATAACTTTGCTGCGCAGTCCCAATATCATGGCCATCGTGCGCACGTTTATTACCTGATCGCAATGAACTCACTGGTGTTTTTTTAGACCTTGGCAAACACGTTCGCGCTCATGACGGACTTGAGTGCGTGCCCCTACTCGGATTTCGACTAGCGCTTATAATGTACTCACAGCATTATTGATTCCTATCGCATATACCATCGTACGCACGCAAGAGATTTCGTACTTGTGCTTGCGTTGACATGGTCAAAGGGTGCTAAATATGGAATTACAAGTGAAGGCATGATCGGTCTTCTCTGCCTCCCGAATGGTCTTGGCAATTTTGGTATGCTCTTGGTTCAACAAGACATTCAATTTTGCTCACATGCGTACCGTCAGTTGGTGCCCCACTGGCTGGGCGTGTCTCTGACAACGTTGTGCGAAAGACAAAAGAAAAGCGCGACGGGGTGTGGGTTCCCGAGGATCGCCTCCGTGCAGTGTGGCTCGGAGGACTCGTGCTGATACCCATTTCTGTCATGTTGACTGGCTTCACGGTGGCGCATATCGACGGGACGGTCGGTCTCGTGATCTGCCTTGTTTGCCTGTTTTGCAACGGTGTCGGCGTAGGTCGTCGGTTGACCGCCTCTCTGGCACTAAGATGAGAACACGTCCGATAGGTCGACATGGTTCTCTCACCGATTGGGGCATATATGGTCGATGTCATGCCCACTCGTAGTGCGGAAGTCATGGCTGCTACGGCGTGCGTCTTTTTCTCGCCCCAACGAGCGCTCTCAAAGTTTTATGGATATTCATTTCGTTAGGGCATTACGATCGGTAATCGCCACGCCGGTCACTGCGCTACTCATACCGTCCGTCGAAACTATCGGTGTCGCCGCGACCAACGGTATCGCGGGTATATTTTCCTTGATCGGATACGGGTATGTATGCCGTCCGTCTTGCGTTGCGGGTGCTCACGGAAGAGGCAGATTGATCTGGTTGACGATACGATACGGCAAACAGATGCGGGAATTCGTCGACGTGGGATACCCCGATTTTGATGCACGGCGGTCCGAGCGGAATTAAACGCGAGAGAGGGGCGGTAATGAAATGACGACTTGGATGTCATCCGCGCTGCAGTTGTAGATCGCAGCCCGCTTATGTAATATAGAAGTCTACAAACGACCGTCACTAAACAGCTCTGCCAGTAAGTCTTTCAATGTCAAGTGGAACGGATCCCCCGTTACTTCAAGTAACTTACGGGCTCTACCCGTAAGGTAATGTGACAGAACAAATGCCTCCTTGCTGGATTCAACTTTTCTAGCCCTCTATCAGGAAATGGTGGTATGCTCGAGAGTCCGCTGACCCACCATACATGGTGGGTGGGATTAGTGGTTTTGGTTTACCAAAGCCTATAGGCCTTCTGACTCAGATCGTCGGCGATGTTGCCTTTTTTTTTTTTTTTGCCGTTTTCAGGAACTTTTATGCTGCCTATTGCGGGCATCATGGCATGTCGGTGCCGCTATCAACATGGTCGCCCGGGTGATGAGGAGGTAGTACCCGTGGATGAGGAACCGCTCAAACTTGGGCACCCGGGAACATGAGGCCAAAGAGCTGGACCGCTGCGCAGGTGTGCCAACCGAACTATTGCTATTGCCTGGTTCCCGCTATTTGTCGGCGCTCTACGACCCGCTGCTCGTCTACATCTGCGGAAGTCCCCACAAGTACAAAGTAAGAGGACATTTCGATGCCGATGACCCCGCTCACGCCAGAGCGTACTGTACACTCCGTGCGACAGCGACGCCTGCCTGTGCCAATCTCCACCTTCATTAGCTCCGTTCTAGGAATCACACCGCCACGTTCTGTTTCACGTCCTGGATATCTCCAAAGATGCGAGCATCCGGAGATTCGTGGTGCTCGCGCTCAGCTTGATCGTAGCGATCTCGTTTAACAATAGTATCGACAAGAACTCGAACGGACTATTCCGTCGGACGCCGATCTGGTGAAGGACACGTCGATGATGCTTCCCCACCATCCGATCCTCAAAGGGGTAGGCATGATCAAGGGTCGGCTGGGTGGGATTGCCAAGTGTCCTCACGAGCACGCCGCGAACGGAATTATGGTTGTTCGGGTTGAAGCGCTCGGTCAAGAAGCTGGCAGAGGGGTTACCGTCGTACCAGGACGAGCTGCATGAGCGGGGCGTGTTCGTGTACGTTGGCGATACACTGGCCAAATCGCGGGCGACAAGCGTGCGGCCGAGCAGCTACGCGAGGTTGAGGCGGCGTGTTGGAGGGGCAGTGGTGATCGCAGGACGAGGAGGACGAGGCGTTTGAGAAGTGGGTCGAGGGCAAGAATGCGACGCGGATCCGGACAAAGCAATGCTATCATGTACGTTTTTCGGATCCGTTGTGAATGCTTCTACTAAACAGCGACGCAGAAGGTAGTACCGGTACCTGCGACTGAGCGTCCACGATCGACACGACGCACACATGTGCAGGACGAGGACGAGGTTATGTGTGTCTGGCAGGCTGCCCGGGGGTAGACGTGCCTCAGGCCATATCGCACAGGAATTTCATTCTTTCTGTAGTGATGTCCAGCTGATCGGATAGTATCCAAACTATGAGCTGGGAAAGCATATCATCATCGACATGAGCGTGTAATGCTAATAATAGCAGGGTAGAGCGCAATCCCATGAAGAATACGAAATGAGGTAGAGGGTATGCAGGATACGACACTAGCACCAATATGCACGTAGAGGATTCGTTGGTCGAGTGGCACCCTACCAACGGCCCACTTCATCGTCTTCCACAACGCATACGTCGCACGCGTATGATCCAGCCGACCCGACCCGTCCGCCATAAGCTTGTGAAACACGGATGTGATCTTGTTCGTCTGCGCATCGTCCACCACTCACATCGCCCTAATCACCGATCGAAACCTGGCAAACTGCATCGCAGCCGCCAGATGGAGTGCCTCGTCCGGGCCCTCTTCAAATCCGACCGTTGTGTGGCAAACCGACAGGTACGCGAATTCGGCATGCTTCCATTCCAGCTAACTGATCCGCTGGATCGTCAGCCGTCCGTCTTGGAGAGCGAACGCGGACTCGAATGGATGACCTTTGTCTGGGAGTCCATGGCAGGCGAGATGTACCCACTCGTTCTTTTCCAGTTCCTGTCACCCTCGAAATTGGCGAATCTTGCCCCTCGACGGAGGTGAACTCATTGTAGAGAGAAAACAATTTCTCTCTGTCATCTTGCTTGTGGAGCTACATTAAAAATGATGAGCACAAAATGGAGTTGTGTAAAGAGGATGACCGGAATGGGTATCCTAGTGGACAAAGCTTTAAAGCCTCTCTCTAGAGGTCAATGGTCTCACCGACATCTTCCACCACACCCAGCTTCCAGTACCGATCGTTGAGACAAATTGCAAGGTTGTTTAAAGTGGATGGCCGCAATGGGTGCCCCGGTGGGCGAAGCTTTAAAGCCTTTTTCAAGGAGATCGACCTACTTGGATGCCCAGGCGGGCGAAGCTTCAGACGCTCTCTTGCCGGGTCAATGGCCTCACCGAGGTCATCAGCGACTTGGAAAAAGTGAGGAACTCAGTGAGGCCATTGATCTCAACAAGAGGACACTCTTGCTCTGTTCGCCGGGGGCACCCGAATCGGCTGACTATTGT
>JBBPUI010001045.1:0-12615 GCA_038094615.1 Heimioporus aff. retisporus | reverse complement strand
ATTTAATTGAGATCAATTGATATGCACTGTTCTGTATGGTGAACTCCAAATCAACTAACATCCCATGTGACCTGTTCAGGAGGTCCTCAATGATAACATTGGAGGGACTTGTGTCACATGGGCTCATAACTGTATGAACGTGGAACCTGTCCCCCTTCACTATCTTGTGCTTGAGCTCGTCATGATACTGAAATGTCTTGTCAGCTATACCCTCCGAGATCTTCATCTTCTAATATTTTACAACAGTTGGCACTCCTGAGATCTCTTGCACAATCTGCATCATCTGCACCTCGTTACCTGGGTCCTCAACCCAGTGATCTTTGATAATGTATATTCAACTCTTGTGATAAACAAGATAAATAATTGTTCCTCTCCCTAGGAAGCCAGGGGAAGAGAAGAGAATTTCCAGGACTTGATATATATTGTTCTTGACCCTGACCAACCCAATGTGCCATGGAGGAGAATCTGAGGGGAGGCAACAAGATTCCAGGGGGAGGTGACAAGAATCTGAGGGGAGGGAATGAGTGGAAATGATAGTGATGGTGAGATCAAAGCCAATGCATGGTCTGGAACCAAACATGAGCACAGCAAGGAGAGTAAGAAAGCAATTGGGGTCCTCATGTATGCTAAAGGGATGGCTGACACAAAGGCTAGAATGATTATATAAATGTGCTTGCATCTCCTGCTTGGACAAAGATATGCCAAGAACAAAATGATGCTATGGTTGGTCAAGGAACATCAGATAAGCTTTGGTGTGCAGAGTTTTCACAAGACAACAGGAAGGCATCCATTTTTTGGTTGTATATTCTGCAAGTACTACCGGGTCTGTCTATGAGAGCAACTGGACAGTATACATTACTGACTCAACTAGGAGGATGTTGGGGTGCCTGTCATAGGCTTTGGCACCATCAGGTGCACCAGGGAGTTGATGACTGTTGTAAGCACTCAGCCAGTGGTGATGAGGAAGGACTTGATCTAAAGGATTCTTGACCTTTACCCATGATTCCATAGCAATAGCGACAGTGTTGAAAAAAGTGGCCATGAGTGCTTCAGCCCCATTGCTGGGGGGAGGCTCCTTCCAATTCCATTGTTTTGCTTGTTAAAGAGAGAGTGGGTAAAAGATATTCTTGTCAAAAAATTTGTTGAGAAAAAACTTGTGTGATTGTTCCAATGAATTGAACATGGTTAAATGTGAGTCTGCATGATTGCCAAAGCATGGAACGAGACTTGCATATGCTTGTATCTGTGTGACTGGAATGACATTACCTAACTGCTCCCCACCTGAACATACTGCTCTTTTAACGGTGTACATCTGAGTTGACAGATCACAGTTGCCCAGACCTGCCTGAGGGACAACATCAAACCATTGAACATATGTCAAAAATTGGTCAGTTCATGGCCATTCCCACTTAGGTGCCCCTAGGGGGTACATGATAAGGTGTAGCTGTGCAATAGGGTGCCCTGTTTGCATCATCAAGTGAAGAACAGCATGTGTGAGCAAAAAGTGCACTTTTCAAACCGCTGTCCAGCCATACACACAAGTGATCAATGTTCACATTCACCATGTTGTAGCATTCATGCTTCCAGTCATCAGCAAACCAGCCCATGCACTAGTTTTAACCCCCAGCATCCATAGACTTCTCCAGCACTGACAGCACTGGCCAGACTGTGATAGCCTTTTCCAGATCATGACAGCTTCTTCCAGATGTGACAGTGATGACTAATCAGGGGTAATTGACAAATGTATATTATGTAAGCATTATGTAAGCAATAAACATGTTCACCAGACTATTTTAGTGATGACTAATCAATGTTTCATCAACATATATGTATTATGTAAGCATTATGTAAGCAATGAACATGTTCATAAATTCTGTTATAATTTTAATTTTCTATATGTATATATTGACAGACTGTGACAGTGTTTGACAGATTTTGACAGATTTTGACAGACTTTGGCAAACTGTCCTAGGTTGTATAGATAGTTTAAGAACAGCCATGTTAGTCCAAGAATTGGAAAGTGTAGGAACAAAGTATAGCAAATATGTATAACAAGTGTATAAAAAGTGTAGGAAAAGTGTTGGAAAAGTGTACAAAAAAGTGTACAAAAAGTGTTGGAAAAGTGTAAGAAAAGTGTAGAGAAAGTGTAGGAAAAGTGTAGAAAATGTATACAAAAAGTGTTGGAAAAATGTAGGAAAAGTGTACAAAAAAGCATACAAAAAGTGTAGAAAAAGTGTAGGAAAAGTGTAGGAAAAGTGTTGGAAAAGTGTAAGTAAAGTGTAGGAAAAGTGTAGGAAAAGTGTACAAAAAAGTGTACAAAAAGTGTTGGAAAAGTGCAAGTAAAGCATAGGAAAAGTGTAGAAAAAGTGTAGGTAAAGTGTAGCAAGAAAGCATACAAAAAGTGTAGATAGAGTCTAGGTAAAGTTGGATTTAGTAGTGAGAATGGGTTATATATGACTTATGTTTAACTATAATATGGATGGTTATAGTACTTGAAATTGTTTTGAGCACTATCTGATAGTCATGTTAAGCAAACTACCATACAGTTAGGTCCATGGATGGGCACCAATCTTGGGTGTGTCATATAGTATCATAGTTTAACTAATGTAATGTCAAGTTAAAATAACAACAATAAAAGATGACCTTAAGAGTGATAAATAAGTGTAATCAAAGCTAGTATATATTTGATATCTACTTTTGAATTGCTCTCATATGCATTTGGTATTTGATAGACTTTTCCAGTCTGTCCCAGTCTGGACAGTCTGTCATGAAGCTGGGACAGCCTGGCCAGTTACATAGGTACCTTACTGGGAGAGTTGTCAGGTACTGGGATGCTGGCCAGTCTGGGACAGTCTATCCAAGCTGTCACATATTGGACAGTAGGTGGCTGGTTTGCTGATATACCACATATCCAGGATGATCCAGGTGAATTGAAGCAATCGGATGTGATCCAGGGGGAATGCAGGTGGAGGGGTTGTATCCCCACCACAGAACAGGCAGGATCAGTGAATCTAGAGCACACAATGACAAGAGCACAGCAGTAGCAAGCAAGACAAGTCATGTTACATAATAGCACTTGAAATGTGAAGTATAATGATGACTTGCACTTTGGCACTTGATACAACTTTAGTCACCTTTATCACTTTAGCTTGTAAAAATCACATTGTGTTACTGTCAAAGTATTGTAAAGTTATGTAAAGTGGATATGAGATTTACTGATGCATGAGCCTCCTCAGTGGCTTCCTGTGGTGCAGGCAACTTCACATGAATGTAGCATGGCATAAAAGAAGTGGTGTACCTGAGCTACTAATTCTCCAATTCATCCACATCTGCAGGTAAGTAGACTCTGGTGGATCAATTTGTGCCATGCTGTCATAGTACTATGCAAGCCCTTACTCCCTGGTGGCTCAATCCCTTGGACATTGTTGGCCACAACAACAGTGCCAGGAGCAATATAAACACTGTGTGATGAGGTTTGTCCCTTCCAACATCATTCATCCAAAATATGCTGACTTTCTGACATGACTGCTACCAAAAACTCTGCCCATCCCTTTGACAAGGCTGTCAGCTCCATCTTGGTTGACAACATCATGAACAGTTTGTGGTTCATAGCATCCACATTTCTTTCTATGCTAACTTCACAACATTTCAGCTCTTTCAGAGCTTTTGGGTTATATCAAGTTGTCAGAGAAATGTGTGGCCTAGATCATCATGGCAGTTCATGCTATCACCACAGATGCTGCCCCATCCCAGACCTCCAGTGAGATTCCTTGCTTGAACCATGGCATAATAATTCATTAATTCATTTTAGACACACAATGCTCACCCTGCCCTGATGATGCTGACCTTGCCACCACCAACCTTGCTGCCACTGACATGGGCAGTGGCAAGCCCCTTCCAAAAGAGGCAGAAGTTGTCCCAACCTTGAAGGAGATCAAGATTCCATCTGGGCACTACAAGGTTACTCACAACAACATCGGCTTCATCATCCCATCTGCAAGTGAGCCAGAGCTGCTCTACCTGGTTACAAAGGGTAAGATGGTTGGCATCTTTTCCAGCTGGTATGCAAATTGTTGTATCAGTTCATTATGGAGTACCTAATGACAATACCCAGGGAGAATGTTTCATCTGTGGTTAGCCAGTGGGCAGTGCCACTTATTGACATCTTCAGTCTGGCACATCTGTTTCTCAAGCTTGTCAAATGATGGAGAGGGCCATTGAAAATGAGGTTGTGACTACTATTGGTCAAGTGGTTGCTCCTGCTGCTACTTTGTAGTATGGTTGTTACACCTGTATGCTGTTATACTTTGTATTAGTACAGTACCATGTCATGGCTTGTGAATCAATGACTCCTTTTTTGTGCTGTAGTATGACCATTTAATAGATTAAGGACCATTTTGTGTGCAACTGTCCCTTGTATCATCATGCCTGACCCAGAAGGTGGGCATACTTGCAATTGCTCACTTGCTCAGCAGAAATCATGAATTGTTATCAGGGAGATGAGGTATACATTGTACAAGAATAGTTAACTACATGCTTGCTACTACAGGAAGGTCCAGCACAAGGGACAGCAAATAGTGCTGAAATGGCACCATGTCCTGCTCCTCAAAACCAGTCACCTGACATCCATGGAAAATTGCAACCATCTGTGCAAGGACCCATAGGCCACAGTCTACTGTGTTTGTTTGCAGGGCAGTAGTCTGTAGATGTGAGAGCATGTCACAATATGGTGGGACCAACTTACTGTAATAGGTACTGTGACCCATTGGCCTATATGCCTCAAGGCCATACCACATCATGCATGTATGATTGTCAACAGCTGCATAACAAGGGTGATAATGTCCTACAATTGGTTAAGTGAGTTTGGAATTAAACTAGTGGAAGTTGATTGACTAACTGGTACATCAATTTTCCATGGATGTCTCTCTTCAAGACTGTCAAGCAAGAATAAATGGCAGCAATCAAAATGGATGGTGCAAAGGACCCAATGGCTCCAAGAGGAGGAGTGGTGAATAGGTAAGATCCAGATTGCTCTCTCCCAGTATTGCATGTGCACCATGCTTCACCACAGATCTTCATCAGTGGTGTTATACTGGATGCAAAGTAGGTCATGTGTTGTCATTATGTATGCCTGTTAGGAAGTCGCTGAGCTGAAGCTGTTTGGGGGCTATGTCCTGCTCATCATCAGCAGGTGGGGTTGCCATGTCAAGCAGGTCTATATTGTCATCATCTGTGGCTAGTGGGAGGCTGAATACAACAGGTAGAAGCCATTGTAACTCAACATTAGAGGAGGGAGTATTGCCAGCAAGCTCTTCCGCTATTTTCCTGGTATCCTGTGCATGGCTTGTGTAGTGGGCAACCAAGGCAAGTGATGAGGGCCACTGTACTTGGAGGATAAGTAGGTCCTCATGGCAATGCTGCAACAATAACTGGTAATGATGGTCTGAGAAAGAATAAGCATCCAGTCAGGAGGAAAGAATAGTACTCACATTCTGGGAGACACACAGCTAATTCGACAGCAGCAAGTTCCTTTCTAAACCAACAGCACATATTGTCTGCTTCAATTCCAAGCCAAACTTGCTCTTCATGGCAATGATCACATTTCAGGAGGGCCTTGATGCCATTGCAGACCTTCTGGTCTTCTAGCCATCATGGGATATTGCCTCCTGCAGGTGTGATCCACATGTCTTGGAGAAGTGATTGGTTGCTCTGCAGTTCAGTGAGTTTAGTAGGAAGCAGAGTAGGAAGCAGGATAGTGCACTAAGGATCATATAGATGTTCAAGCTGCTCACAGTATTGGTTGAACTTGCATATCATGGACATAAGTGCTGGCTGTCATTTCACTATGGCTTTGCATGTTTGTTGATGGAGCTTTGTACCTGGTGTTGTAAGCTAGAGTGCCATGCTGCTCACAATTTTTTGTTGGACATACCTAAAGCTTTATCTTTGCCTTCAACTGCATGATCTAATTTGTCCCATTTGAAAAAACTGCCAATTGTCCATTTGTGTATGTTGATTTTGAGATCATGTGCCAACAGGAGGATTCTCACAAAGTCTAGATTGACTCCATAAAGCTCAGGAAAGTGATCTTTGATGTTCAGAGACAAGTAAAGGGCTTGCACCTTTTCAAGCAATCGATTGTCCATTCTTTCCATGCTATCAAGTACATTGAGCACAAGATTGGGTTGTTGATCCCTGGAAATGGCTGTATGTATAGTTTGTAAAGCTTGATCAGACATGTCAAGCTCTGCTTGCAGGATAAGGATGGTATCAAGCTCTTTCTTCAGCCTCACAGGCATATCTGTGAAGGTTACATTGGAATTGGATTTACTCTGATTGATCAAGATATTAGCTTACATGCATGGATAGACAACTGGACAGCACATTGTTCAGACCATTGAGACCAAAGATCTGAAATAGAGATTGTACAGGTATCAAGGACCTTTTGAGCAGCCTTGCTTTGCTTGTAGATCCCTTTCTTCAGACAGTGCTTTTACCATGCTCCCAAGTCATGTTGCATTGCTATACAAATGGCCTTGGCTTGCCTATTGACCAGCCATAGATGGAACTGGCACTATGGAATCGGGTGAGCTAATCATTGCAGATTACCTGATGACTTACAGATGATGATTGCTCAATGCCAATAAGCTTGATGAAGCGAGACCAAAGTCTTTCCATCCCCTCACCATCTGTCAGTCCAAGCCCTTGAATGATGCACAGGTTATACTCAAGTTGACATGTCCATTCATGCCCATAGGCATGCATAGTAGTAGTGGCAAAATGTAGTTGTGAGGTAATACTGTGGTCAATAATATCATGCTATATGTCATAGCTCAAGTTAGTTGGGTTAGAGGATTGATGTGAAATGCACACCTTCCCAACCAACCAATCAATAACACAACCAATGTCATACAGCAGGATGACAGTTACATGTGGAGGTAGAAGGGAAAAGAGGTATTCAATCAGTGCTATGGAATACTTTTGCTGCTTATTGGGAGAGTTGATGTTGGTGAAGAAAAGAGGAATGTTGTGATGGCATATTAGTGCCATCACACCAGTATTGTTGAAACTTTCCATAGACATCTTTTACTTATGCCCATCCACAACTTCATATGTTGACTCACAGCTATCCACTACTTCATCAGGAACTTTGGTCCAGCATGAACCCAAAGGTCATTTACATGCTTTCTGTTATGGTTATCCTTTGTCTTTGTCCTCTCGTCCTCATCTTTCTCCTTCTTACATGTTCTCGTTTACTAAACGTTTACACGTCCATTGTTCTTTTGCTTCATTTCCGATGCTGCGCATCTTTACTCATTTCCACTTACTAATGCTTACGCGTTCTTCTTCTTTCCACAACCTTCGACACTTACGCGTCCTTTGTTCCTTATCATTCCATGATGTTCTACGCTTACGCGTCGCTGAGTATATAGTCCATTCGTTTACAACGATGTACTTCATTCTCGATCTGTACAATCTAGCGTACTCTTGAGTCACCCTCAGTTCTCTAAGCCTCAGTCCCTCAGTCCTCCTTCCAAGGAGTAGTCCTTCGTCCCTTAGTCTTCCTTCCTAGGAGTAGTCCTTCGTCCCTTCGGTTCTTCGGGCTGAGTTGTACCTCTTCATGAGTGTCCTGCTCAAGGAATTCCCTTCGACATAGTCTTGGTCATTCAAGGTACGCTCCGCGTAACAAAAGATCGAGAAATCTCCTCTGTCCCTCCTATTACGGAGTAGGACCCACCCCAGTTCATCATTCACAGCTTCTGAGCTCCCAGGGAAGACTCCTCAGACGAGGAGCCCATTCTCTCTACCACAGAACTTCGACGATGTCATTGCCTGACAGGACGAAACGTTCCCAACCCATTAGCTTCCCCACTTCGTACCCCAGCACCCCCATCGTCTCACACCACCATCGTCACACAGCCCCAGCCTCAGCGCCCCAGTACCCCCTTAGGATCTCCCATCGCTCTTAGCCCAGTTCTCCCACAGAACCCGTTACCCCAAACGGCCCCTCCCACTGTCCATAACCCACCTAGCACCCAGACCACTCACACCATGACGGAACTAAAGGCAGCCCTCCCAGCAGACTTCTCCAGTGACCCCTCCGATGCTGTACGATGGATCAAAGCCATGAAGGCTTACTTTGAGATAAACAAATCCTTGTACTCCACTGACGAAACCAAGATCATGACCACTCTCAACAAGATGAGCAAGGGACGAGGCATCTCTTTCTCGGAAATGTGGTATGATCGCATGGCAGATGCCAACTTCCCTGACAAAACCTTCGACAAGTTCTCCACCAACTTTGAATCCACCTTCTACCCTTTCGACACCCAAGCCACTGCCCATCTGGAACTATCTAAGCTCGTACAGAAATCTACCCGAGGACCCAACGGGGAGACAGATGATGGTTTCCAGAAGTACATCACCGATTTCCAAAACCTCGCAGCCAGAGCCTCCATTACTGATGATACCACCCTCATCGACCAGTTCTCTTTAGGACTAGATCAGCAACTATCCATCATGATCCTCTCCATGACAACCGTCCCCACCACCATCAAGGAATGGATCGAAAAGGCCAAAACCTTCCACGCCCAGAAAGCCCGCATCGCAGCCCTTCGACGAGGCCATCGTACCCCCTCCTCGTTCTCTTGCACCTCCACTACCCCAGACCCTAACGCCATGGACATCGATGCCATTCGTGTCTCGAAACTTACCCCAGCAGAATGAGCTCGCTGCTTCAGGGAAGGACTCTGTCTTCGTTGCCGCCAAAAGGGACACAATGCCACACAATGCAAAACCTTTACTTCGAAATCCTCTTGTTTCCCCCAACAACAAATCCAAACTGCCAACACTGCCCCCACCACAGCTTCTCTCCCCCCTCCCAAACAATCCTCAGCGCTCGAGACTTACGTTTCCAAACTCAAAACCACCAGAAAAGACGAGGGAGAGATTTTACAAACACTTAAACTTTGCTTCGAAGAAGCTAAGGACGATTCCTCTCAGGGTTTTCAGTAAGGGAAGAAGTTGTAACGTCTCCTTCCCTGGATATCGACACTGTAATTGTAGGCCTTTCCAATGAACGAACCTTGCGCCTCCCTGTTTGCCTACACGCTGAATCACAAACCGTTACCACCACTGCTCTCGTAGACTGTGGTGCCACCAACAATTTCATCAACGTCTCTCTAGTGCCCAAACTCCGAAAAGCCATCCGAAAACTCCCTCAACCCCTCACCGCATACAATGTGGATGGAACTCCCAATCACCAGGGAACCATCCGCTTCTCTATCACAGCAAACGTCATCTTCCCCGACCTCTCTGACAAGATCACTTTCCTTGTTACCTCCCTAGGCTCTTCTCGCATAATCTTAGGAATGACTTGGTTAAAGGAATGCAACCCCATCATCAATTGGTCCGCCAACACCCTCACTCTCCAGGATGCTGTGGTACCTCCTAGTGAGCGTCCACCCTGGAAGGATGTTGACGACACCTACCCCCAACATCTTGGAAAGATCACTCTATCTACCCAATTGGCACAACAGAACCTACCAAAAGAGACTCAACTCCCCTCTTGGTGTACCGATTACATTGACGTTTTCTCTGAAAAGATGTTCGAAACCCTACCCCCCCATTGTTCTTTTGACCACTCCATCGACCTCAAACCATCTTTCGTTCCAAAGATCGCCAAAATATACCCCCTCAACCCAGCCGAAAAAGAGGCTTGCCGAACGTTTATCGAGGAGAATCTGAAAACCGGTCAAATAGTTCCTTCGAAATCCCCTCAGGCTTCCCCATTCTTCTTCGTACCTAAAAAGGATGGAACCCTTCGCCCCTGTCAGGACTACCAATATCTTAACTCACACACCGTCTGCAACGCCTATCCATTACCCCTCATTTCGGAGCTCATCAACAACATGAAGGACTCCACCCTCTTCACCAAGTTCGACGTGTGGTGGGGATATAACAACATTCAGCTACGCGAAGAGGATCAATGGAAAGCAGCGTTCATCACCCCCCTCGGCCTCTTCGAACCAACGGTCATGTTCTTTGGTTTCAACAATGCCCCCCCCACTTTTCAGGCTTTCATGAACCACATCTTTGCAGACATGATCGCAGAAGGATGGTGAAAAATCTATATGGATGATATTGGAATCCACACCCAACACGATTGTGAACTCCACCATGCCCACACGAAACAAGTCCTCCAACGCCTTCGCAAAAATAACCTATCACTGAAAATATCTAAATGCACTTTCGACTCCCCTCAGATGGAGTACCTCGGTTTAGTCATTGGCCAAGGAGGTATACATATGGATCTGACGAAACTCTCAGCCATCGCCGACTGGAAACCTCCTACATCAGTCAAAGGCGTTCGCTCCTTCCTGGGTTTTGCAAATTTCTATCGCAAATTCATCCCAGGATTCTCTAACTTGGTCACCCCTCTCACCCTCCTCACCCGCAAAGATGAACCTTGGCTCTGGACCCCTCTCCAACAACGTGCCTTCGATTCTTTGAAGGCTCGTTTCTCCTCCTCCCCTGTCCTCGTGTTCCCTGACGTCTCCCGACCCTTCACCGTCATGACCGATGCCTCTCTCTTCGCTGCTGGCGCCGTCCTTCTCCAAGCTGACACCAATGGTGACTCACACCCGTGCGCCTACTTCTCCCAGACTTTTACCCTGGCCGAACGGAACTACGACATTTATGATCGCGAACTCCTGGCGGTCATTCTAGCCCTTCAGGAATGGCGACAATATCTCCAGGGCACCCCCCACCCAGTCACCATCATCACTGATCACAAGAACCTCTCATACCTCAAGGACCTTCGAAAACTCTCTCGCCGGCAAGCTTGTTGGTCTCTTCTTCTCCAGGACTTCAACATCGTCTGGCAGGTTACCCCTGGTTCTCGCATGGCCCCTGCGGATGCTCTCTCTCAAAATGTCGAGGTCGACACCTCCCTGGACAACGTCTCTTCCATCCTCCCCGACCCCGTCGTCATTTCCGCCCTCGATCTTGCCTTGGCCAACAACATCCGTCGTTCCTCCTCCTCCGATCCCCTCGTTATTCGTGCACTCCGCTCCCTCCAGGACAATTCCTCTCTTTTTCCCCGCTCCTCCCCCACAGACTGGTCCTTCGATAATGGACACTTGTACTTCTGCAACCGGCTCTATGTTCCTCCCACCTCTCGCTCTGCTCTACTTCACTCCTTCCACACGTCCCCCACCACAGGCCACATGGGTTTCTTCCGGACCAAAGCTCTCATTGAACGAGACTTTTGGTGGCCCGGCTTATCCACTTTCATTAGGAACTTCATCGCTGGATGCGCTCTCTGCCAACAATCGAAGGTTAACACACACCCCACTGCACCCCCCCTCTCCCCCATTCCCTCTTCCACTTCTCTTCCCTTCCGGCAGCTCTCCATGGACCTCATCACAGACCTCCCTCTCTCGTCCAGATTCGATTCTTTGCTGGTCATGGTCGACCACAGCCTTTTGAAGGGGGTAATTCTCATGCCTTGTTTGAAAACCATTGACGCCGCAGGAGTAGCCCTCCTATTCTACAATAACATCTTCAAACGTTTTGGCCTCCACGACTCCATCATCTCTGATCGTGGCCCCCAATTCGCATCCGCCTTTGCCAGAGAACTAGCTCGCCTACTACACTACGATGTTCGACTATCCACCGCATATCATCCCCAGACTGACGGTCAAACCAAACGTGTTAATCAGGAAATCGAAACATATCTTCGACTATTCTGTGGCAATCAACCTCACTCCTGGTCTTCGTTCATCTCTTCTGCCGAATTCCACCACAACTCTTCCCCCCATTCCTCCATGAAAGCATCCCCTTTCTCCCTCATGCTAGGCTATGACCCTCGTGCTTACCCTCCCCTCGGAAAGACTTTCATTCCAGCCCTCTCCTCCTGCCTCACCGCCCTGGAAGAATCCCGAAAAGAAGCCTTGGCAGCACATGAGTCAGCTAGATGCCTCATGGCTCAACACTGCACCTGGAAGTTCTCTCCGTGGAAAGTCGGTGATAAGGTATGGCTAGAAGCCACCAATCTCCGCATCCCTTACCCCTCTCGGAAACTCGCACCCAAACGATTGGGTCCTTTTGAGATCTCTCAGGTACTATCTCCTCTATCTTACTGCCTCCGTCTACCTCCCACATGGAAAATTCACAATGTTTTCCATGCCACCCTCTTATCTTCTTTCCGCTCCACTGATGCACATGGCCCCTCGTTTCCCACACCGCCTCCTGACATCATCGATGGAGAAGAGGAATATGAAGTTGATGGCATTCTCGCACACAAGGGATCCCCTGGCCGCTATCAGTTCCTGACTGCATGGAAAGGATACTCCGCAGCTGAAAACACCTGGGAACCAGAAAGTAATCTCCATCACGCCAAGAACATTCTCTCGAATTATAAACAGACTCACTCCCTACAATAGCATGGACCCAATCCCCATCGAACTTGCATACTCCCAATTATTCTCCCCTCGCACTACAGCTCGACGTTGGTTTCTTCTTCGCCATCCCACTTTATCTTCTTCTCATTTCCTTGAACACGAATACTTCTGTCGTTTTAACGATTCCCCCGTTCACATAAAAAAAACTATT
>JBBPUI010001044.1:0-12630 GCA_038094615.1 Heimioporus aff. retisporus | reverse complement strand
ACGTGCAAAACATACACTATTTTATATATGTAGGACCTGAAATATATATATATTACATCCACTCTGTCCATCGAAGATGGGTGTGCCGTGCGACACGAAAAGAGTGGTACCATCGAAAAACTGTCTTCCATCAAGGCTATGTACGTCCAGCCACCCGGACGTATTCGTATCAGCGAGGTTGAGGACGATCGGCGTCGTCTCCCGCACTTGGACGTGTGATCGACGTCTCCCCGCTAGCCACCCAAAATGTGCTCGTCCCGCATAGGGGATGGAGGGAGCAACGGCTGCGCCAAACGAGATGGGTGTTCGTGCACGACGTCCTGCACCTCATGTGAGCACCCAATCTTATCTTCCACCATCCCTGCACAAGGCCAGTAATGCTTGTCGAAGGGAAAAAGAAAAAAAAAAGGCGCGATGGCCGCCAACGGGTTTGTCTTCGGGCTGCTCGTGCTAGCTTAAAGGGTGTCCGAGCCGAGGCTTGGGCTGCCGGTGCGAGGATGTTGTCCAGCTCCCTCAGCTTGTCTATGCGTGACCACGACCCTCCGCCGAACAGCCAATCGATGATTCGATCGCTCAGGGTGTCGTTCGTGAGAGAGGCGGGTCACGAGCGCTCGTATCAGCGGGTATACGGTATTGCACCCGATCGGCGTCGGAAGTCTATAGGAAGCGGTGAGGATCTGGCGCGCAACGGGCTACAAAACCAGCTAGCATGTTGAGAGGCGGTTCAGTGGTTTTGGACGGAAGTGGTGTCAAAGGAGCCGGTGTGGGTGACGTGTCACTATCGGGGAAAGATGGGGGGAACGAAGAGAGCCGTGCTGGATGTAGAGCGATTGCTTCGAACCTGTCGATCCTTATGTGATCCATGTCATGCACCATCGCGGAAGGATGGACGGAACGAAAGAGCCGTGCAGACTGTAACCGTAGAGCGATTACTTCGGACTTGTGGCGATCCATACCTGATACATATTCTGTAGAAGTCAATCATTCAGGGTGTCATTCGCAAGAGGCGGGTCGCGGGCGCTTCGAGGATTTGACGCGCAGCAAGCTACAAAACCAGCTGGCATGTTGAGGAGTGATTCGCTGGTTTGGGGGGGGATGGTGTCAGAGGGGCCAGTGTTGGTGACATGTCACTATCGGGGAAAGATGGAGGAAACGAAGAGAGCTATGTTGGATGTACCAGTAGAGCGATTGCTTCGAACCTGTGCCGATCCTTGCGTGATTCGTGTTCTGCACTATCGGGGAAGGATGGACGGAATGAGAGAGCCGTGCAGAGTGTGATCGCCGTACTGCTTCGGACTTGTGGCGATCCTGGCGCAATGTTGTGCACTATCGGGGAAGGGCGGACGGAACGAAAGAGCCGTGTAGAGCGTAACCGCAGAGCGATTGCTTCGGACTTGTGGGGATCCGTTCAACTAACAACCATGTGTCTCGTCCTGTTTTTATTTGACCACGAATCATTACTCACGTAGAATCCGATGTTCTGTCGAGCAATAAACAGGTTGACCGAAGGCAGGGCAAACAACGCGACCCATCGTAGACCCAGAAGCGCCCGTCGAGGCACGAGGCTTGTGAGAACTGATTCATATTGATAAGTGGTTAGCGCGCGAGCAGGGCGAACTCCTCGACTTTTACCCTCCGAATCGTTCCTCGGGGTGCGCTCACTCACTTGGAGGACATGCCGAGTAAGCTAATAATGCTGGTCATCTTGAACTTTGGAAGCTCATAAACCATGGAGCTCTGGATATCCAGGCTGAGGGTGCGATAGCGGCGATCACCTTTCGACACGACGGGAAACACGTCGTTGGCGGCACAGGACTTGGTACTGTCAGGAAATGGGGAACTGGCGATGGACGAGAGGTGGGAAGAGTGATGCGGGTGGGCGAATTTGAAGTTGGTGCCGTCGCGACATCCAGGGACGGCCAGTGGATCGTGGGGGGCACGACGACGGGGTCGGCAATCGTCTGGGACGGAAAGACCCACGAAAAAGTAGCCGAAATCAAGACCCCACACGAAGACTGGGTCCTTTCTGTCGACATCTCCCCGGACTGCAAGACGTTCGCGACCGGGTCGTACGATGAGACCGCTGCTCTTTGGGAAGTCGCTACCGCCAAAAAGATTTGGGGGCCAGCGAAACATCCCAGCCACGTCGGCGGTATCAGGTTCTCTCCCAGCGGTGACCGTCTTGCTACAATCACTTGGAGTGACTTGGCGATTCGCATCTGGGACAGTGGCACCGGAGACCTCGTTTTCAGAATCCCCAACTCGGTCTGCACGGTCTATGCGAACACGTTCGGCTGGACAGACAATGGCCAACGCATATATTCAGCACACGAAGTGAGCATCAACCAGTACGACGTCACCACGAATTCCGAGCTACCTATCTCGACTTGGAAGGTCGACCCTCACATTCACGTCCAACACACTGCCGTATCACACAGCGGACAATTTGTCGCCTGTTCCATAGACCGCTCGGGCGGAGACCGCGCAGTCAACTTCTGGGATACGTTGACACAGACAAAGATCTGTGGTCACATTAGACTCGAAGGCCGTCTAAGGTCGGTCGCCGTATCCCAAGATGACACTCGAATTGCCTTTGGACGATACGACGATAAAATCACACTCTACGACCTCCGGGAACTTCTCCCCCACTCCTACTTTGTCATCCGCAACATCCCCGCCCTTGTCTCTGCGCACCAACCCCGCAGTGCCAACGTAAGAACCCAGAGTGTCGTCCAAGTCAATGACCCTAAGCTGATTGCCTTTTGTTTGTCAGATACCACTAATGAATGTAAACGAGAAGGCATTCGAGCCATGGATACAAGGAAAGCTCGGGAATGCAGAATCTGTGTTTTCGGATGAAATTAATTCTTCGAATCGTGATTATCACGCACTCGCCAATCGAGCACTCATACGTGCGCGCGCAAAACAGTTTAGGGAGGCTATTGATGATGCTGAAAAGGTGACCGTTGATCTTGTTTTTGTCTTTAGTATTCTCACGTGAGTCAACGTCAAGTCTATCAACATCCAGAAGTCACCCATATCTCTCATCGCAAAGAGTATAGCACTGGTTGGAGACGGGAAAGTCAATGATGGGAATCGCGCATGTGACCTCGCGATTGCGCATGCTGGTTCCAGAGATGGCGGTTTCCTCCGTGTCATCAAGGTATACTTGCCCCGGTCATTTGGATTAGGATCTTGACTTGACTTCCCTAATCAGTCTATCATTTTGTGCATGGCGGAAGATAGGGAAGATTCAATTTTACATGTAGAAGACATGGTGGTGGAGATGGATGATCGATCGTTAGATCATTTTGTCCAGGTGTGTACATGGCAAATTTATGATGAGATTCTTCCCGTCCTCCTAATCAACATTATTTCCGTAGGCCCAAATGTATTTCATGTTCGGTGAACGTCAGTTATCTCGTGGCGAGTACGACCGTGCCGCCGAATCTTTCAGGCTTGCACAACCCTCAATCCCGCTCCCGGAAAGCCCTTATCTGACTGCGATCTCATTGGTGGGCGTTTTTACGTTGATACTGTAATGTTAAATGACTGTTTTTTTTTCTAGATCTTCTGTTGGCATTTCGAGGATCTCCCTTTGAACGCCAAACGCGGCCTCTGTGAGGCATTATGTGGAGCGGAGAGGCCGAAAGAGGCAGTAGACTCACTCTCTGAAATCATGGAGTCTTTCAACGAGGAGGTTCGACCCAGTCCATTGACGTTGGATTGGAGGAGAGGTAGGACATCACAAACACCATCACTACACTTCTTAATATCCACATTTTACGCCAGACTTCATTAAGCGCTGCGTTCTCACACTCGAACGAACCGGTGATTCTGCCCTTGCTTCCAACGATCACGAGACGGCCAGTACACACTACGCGCTCGTGATATCTCTCAGCGAAGTCCACCCGAAGGAAAAACTCAAGAAGTGGATCAATGCAAAGTTGAGGAGCAACAATTCTTGGAAGGAAGTATTGAGAGCCTCGGTCGAGGTATGATTTCTTCCATGCCATCATTACATGAGGCTGATCCCGCTCGAGTTTAACCTTCCGAGGATCACGATGTACAAAGCCGCCTGCGAAGTGCTCGCGGAATCCGGTCGTCTAACGGAAGCCACTGAGTGCTTCGACACCCTGAGGAACGATCCCGAGTGGACGGCAAACCCAGACGACGAATGGATGCTAGGTGAGTTTTGTTGCCTTTGTGCAATTTATACCCCATGATGACGATATTTTTTTCAGTCTTTAGACATACTTGTGGAGACGTTGCCATGAAACATCACCAACACGATATCGCGATTGACCATTATTCGGATGCCGTATCGCATCAGCCTCTGAAACCTGACGCCTTGATCAAACGAAGCAAGGCCCGAGCAGCCAAAAGAAACTGGGAAGAAGCTCTGCAAGATGCAGAAGAGGTGTGTGTGATGTTCCTACCTGAGATGCTATTCTTAATCGTCACGTAGGCATTGAAATTGGATCCCTCCTCTCCTTCTGGGTATGAAGCGAAACGTGATATACTTCATCTTGCGGAACGGTATGACGAAGCAGTCGCAGTCTTTGAGGAGATGCTGTCCATGATCGAAAATTCTACTGACGCTAAGATTAGTGGTAGGCGTCCCCGTTTGAACGTAGCATCCATGAATGACGGTTTTGTAGGGTTGCGCAAAAACTACGCAACGCCATCCGAAACAAAGGCGGCCATTGAAAATGCCGCTGACGAAATTCAACTGTCCGCTCCGATCATTCTCATCGATGCCGTCTCCGGACGTCTCTGTGATAGACCGGAGCGCAAGCACATTTTCAGAGAGGACCAGGAGTACAAGAAACTCGTTTCTTCCATGACGAAGAAGCTGGACAGGAAGCAAATTAAAGAGGTTGCTGGAAACTTTCTCAAATATGTCATGTTCTCCCATGTATGGCAGGGGCCCAACGAGCCATCGCATAAGGAGGTCATTGACGCCGGGTCTGTGTGGGATCTCCAGAAGACATACCATAATGAGAAATTGCAAGCATTCTGCAGGAAGGCACGCAACCTTAATTTCAGATGGGCATGGTCGGATACTTGTTGCATCGACAAGCTCATCGATGCCATCCTCAACGAATCTCTCAGGTCCATGTACAAGTGGTACGCGAATTCGGCGGCAACGGTCGTTCTTCTCGCTGGCTTGGAACACCCAACTAAGATCGGAGACCTCACTATGAGTAGGTGGATGCAGCGTGTGTGGACTCTGCAAGAGCTACTCGCCCCAAAAATCATTCTTTTTTTCGACTCTTCGTGGAAACCATACCTTGGAGACACTCGCGCCAACCACAAGGATTCTTCAGAGATCATGCAGGAGCTCGCGGATGCCATCAAGATCTCCCGAGGGACTATCGTCTCATTCCAGCCGGATAAGCTCTCGGTTCGTGAGAAGCTTCGTTTAGCTTCGAAGCGCGAGGCAACGCGTGAAGAGGACATTGCATACTCTCTTATCGGTATTTTCAGGAGCGACACCAAGCCGCATTACGGCGATGGAGTGCATACTGCGGTTGGTCACCTCTTGGAGGAGATTGTAAACCGTGTTGGCGAGGTTACCGTGTTCGATTGGGTCGGAAAGTCGTCGCCATACAACAGCTGCCTCCCTGATTCTCTCCTCCCCTATAGTGAACCTCCCCACCGCCCCCCACCAATTGAAGAGGAGAGCATGAAAGCATCGGTGGCACAACTCTGGAATGCGCTGCCCCGCGACGACCTCGCGAGATTCTATGCCTCCGTCAGTCGTCTGCCGCACGCAGGTTTTTTGAACCGCCGTCTCTCTCTTCCGTGTATCGTCTTCCCGGTCATTTCGCTGCACGTAGTTGAGCTAGGCCACAACTCTCCGACGGTATACACCGCCCAGGTTTCTGGGGTTGACGGAAAAGTGGAGTTTCGCACCGTAAACATACTTCCGTTGCGCGACCCATCGAAACTGGTCTTCGTGCACCCGTGGATTTATCACCTCCAAGGTTCCTCCCAAACGTCGTCGGCACATATCGTCATCGTGCATCCCGTCGACGATCAAACCCATACCCGGGGATTGCAGATGATCACCCGTCTCCAACGTCCTTTCAATGCGCTCTTACTCCAAGAACACTCGTCTCGGCAGTACAAGAGGGTCGCCGCAGAGGCCAAGATCATCGTCAATCCCAAAATCGGCTCACTCAACCAGGTTCGCGCGGACACGCTGACGGTCGTCGACGAAGAGAGGAAAAACACCCAGTGAAGAGAAAGTCGGGAGAGGGGGACTTACTTGCGGTGCCAATGGGAGGCCGAGGTGTGGACGGATCCGCCGATCCAACCAACAATCTTATCTACTCACCATTTTCTCTTCTTTCTTTTGATAATTGATCGACGTGCGACTCCTGTGTGACGGTGACGAATCTTACCCTAATCACGTGCAACCGGGTATAAGTTGTCCAGCTCATGACAGAGCCTAGCGACTCGCAAAGGTGAGCATATGTATATGTGCGACAACACTTGCTTGGCACCGTGCTGGCGTGTTGCGCGAGCTGCGCAAGAGATTATAAACAGCTCGGGCCGGAACTGCAGCGGACTTGGCAAGTGGTCAGATGCTAACTGCTTTGCCAGTGTATGATACCTCACCCTGAGAACGACATCACTTAGCAGCCTTTTTCCGGGAACGATACAACGATGGCTCACACGGACCGTCCGGTGGTGCGGCGACGCAGGTCTAGTTCGATCCACATGACTTGGCAGGCGTTCGCCATGCCACCTTCAAGTTAGTGGTCAGGTGAACCCTCGGCTTTTTCCGTCAGGAGGACTGGGTTTTTCGTGAGCGCCCGCTCCTCGGTTGACCCCCAAAATTCAACTCAAACTGTGAACACAAAATGCAAATCGATCTAGATACAAGGTGACGTGCTAAGCGTATTATCTCCCAATCAGAGGCCGCGAATGCCACCATGTGTTTCAGCGCGCAGTTCTATGCAAATGCTTCCGCTTTTCGAAGCGTTCTCGCCAGACCCGATCATTACCGTCCAATAGCCAAGTGTACGCACGCATAGTCTCCCCGGGCCGCCGATATCCAAAATACGCGGGAGTAATTTGCTACTTTGCGCACCTCTACCATCATCGCATCATGATGTCTCGCAGGTGATTTGAGCACGAGACATTTCACGTCTGTTTTTCGTTGGTGATACCGAACGACCTTCTTATCATCTATCGGGAGCGATTTGCTGACCCAACCGTCGCTCTCGGCGCACAAGAGAAACATCGCAACCATTAAAGGTGGCGAACGCCGCGTGACGACGACCTGCTCAGATGACATGGGACGATCCACATCTGGTATGTATCTCATCCATATATCTTGCCATGACGGTAGAGCCGTCCTAAAAGCGGTCCTCCCCCCCTTTTCACCCTCTGTCCACCTTGACTATCCATGGGCCACCAGGGCTTTCTCGACGACCTATCTCGGAACCGCAATGCATACGCGCTGGCGATGTCGGCGACGATGGGTTCCATGTTCATTGGCTGGGATACGGGCATGATCGGGGGCATATTATCTCTAGCTTCGTTTAGGGACTACTTTGGGATCAACCTGCTCTCTGCGACCGCGCAAGCCAACTTGAACGGCAACATCGTGTCGGTCATGCAAGCGGGCTGCTTGTGGGTCCCTTCCCATTCCCCTCTGTTCGGACGACTGATGGCGATTAGCTTTGGAGCGGTATCGACGGGATACATTTCTGGTCGTTTCGGCCGCAAGAAACCACTCGTCACAGCCGGATTTGTATATATGATCGGAAGCATCATCCAGACCGTTTGTGGCATCGGAAGCAGTCAAGCGGTGGCACTACGTGTCCTCTACTTCAGCCGGTTCCTGAGTGGTTTTGGTCTGGGCATGGCTACCGCGTTGATTCCTTCGTACCTGTCGGAGTGCATGCCAAAGGAAATTCGGGGACGTGGTACCTGCCTGATCCAGGTGTCCAATAATGTTGGCATCATGCTGAGTTGTGAGTGTTGTCTTGACTCGTTCCTTGCGGCCTGACCGAGCGCGATGTGCGCAGTCTGGGTCAACTATGGATCGTCTCTCCACATACCATCCGGGCAGATGCAGTGGCGGATGCCGTTTGCGGTCCAGGTAGTTCCAGGGGCCTTGTTTTTGCTCTTCATGCTCCCAAAACCAGACTCTCCAAGATGGTTGGTCGAGCAACGACGCTACGAAGAGGCAGCGCAGAGTCTTGCGTACATAATGCGAAGCTCCACGACTGACGAGACCGTCGTGACGATTCTGGAAGAAATTAAAGCAGATCTTGCTGGCAAACAACGGACGTCGGTGTGGAGGCAATTCCGCATGATGGGGGAGTCTCGGATTACGGCACTACGATCGTTCATTCCCTCGTTGGTCATGTTATTCCAGCAATGGAACGGTACCAATGCCATCAACTATTTTAGCCCGGAGATCTTTGCTGGATTGGGCATCACAGGTACCAGCGCAGGGTTGTTTGCTACTGGGGTCTACGGTGTCGTAAAACTGGTCGCCGTCACGACCACGGTCCTTTTCGCGGTCGAAAGCATGGGACGAAAAAAATGTCTTCTCATCGGCGGGGCAGGGCAAGCATTGACGATGTTCTGGATCGGCGGTTACAGCGGTCTCCACCCGGGAACCAAGGTCGTGCCTGCCAGTTACGTATCGATCGCTGCCGTGTATCTGTACGCGGTCTTCTTCTGCATCGGGTGGGGCCCGAACCCGTGGGTGATCGCGGGGGAAGTTGCCCCAAATCACGTGCGAACGGCAGTCATGTCGCTCGCGATCGGAGTCAACTGGCTGTTCACGTTCACGATCTCGCGGGTGACGCCGAACCTGCTCGAGGAAATCAAGTACGGGACGTACGTGCTGTTTGGGGCGTGGTGCGTGGTGATGACGCTGTGGGTGTACTTTTGTTTGCCCGAGACGAAGGGGTATGCGCTGGAGGACGTTCGGTTCTTGTTTGAAAAGGATATGTTCGTGAGGGCGCTCGAAGATGCGCCGGGTGGACGGATTTTCTTGGGTGGACGGCGGTCAACGCCTGTTGCGGAACTGAGAAAGGCTACTAACAAGGAGGAGGAAGTGGTGGAGCTTGAAAAGGGGACGGAAGAGAAGCTTGCCTACAGTACGAAGGTTGACATTCATATCCAAGAGCAACTGCGAGACTGAGGATAGGGGGCGTGTACAAGTATGGTTAGTATCCGCTTGCGATGACCGTCTATATTTGTCGTGCTGGGCAAAAACCTATGAACACAGTAATACCACCAAGCCATGTCGTACCTTCGTAGCTGGTTTTCGCTTGACACGGCTGTACCACCACCTCAGCCATCGGTTCAGACCACCATTCCTGGGTCGTTCGTGGAGGACGATGACGACGGTTCGAGCACAGCAGGCGAAGACGATGTTCCACCCCCATTCCCAGCACCGAACAGCGCCCAACGCGCAGCACCTTCATCCTCCACATCTCAGACGATCCCTGCCGCTATCCTCAGTGACGATGCATTGATGCCTCCACCACCTCTCCCAACCATGGCCACTCGACAGCCCGGCGTTCCACGGACGACTCCCCAGATCGCATCGTCATCCTTGCTCGCACCCTTGGCCACGACGGAACGCCCCAAGAAACCCTCGCGCAAGGTGGCGCTCGGACCGGGGTATGGCCCGTTGGACTGGGCCAGCTTGAAATCGTCCGGACGAGACCTGCGCGTACGTCCCCCGTGCATCTCCGCGCAGGCGCCGTAAATGACGTGAACCCCAGGGCGTGGAGACGCTCCTGCGCATCCCACCGTCCGTGCTCAAGCAGCACAACACCAAGGAAGACGCCTGGACGGCGATCAACGGCAAGGTGTACAACATCACGCATTATCTCCCGTACCATCCCGGGGGTGAGAAGGAGCTGATGCGCGTGGCTGGCCGGGATGGTACCAAGTTGTTCTGTGAGACGCACGTTGATCTCCGTCTGTTGTCGCTGATCGATGTGATGTAGCGTTGACGCACGCATGGGTGAACGTCGAGTTTATGTTGGATGCGTCTCTTGTCGGATTTCTGGTCTCGGAATCGCATGCATCATAGATCTGTGTTCATATCTTTCATCTAGACTACCTCGTGACTAGACTATATCGATAAACCTTTCTATAAGCTCCCGAGGCCTGATCCTTGTTTGCAAATGCCCTCCCACACCTCTGTCACATGCAGTTGTCCAAACTTTGTCTATTCTGAGGTAGCATGGCGTCAGTGCTGCTTCGCATTCAACACATGTAAGTGTTCTTACCATCGAGTGTGGAAAATCGTCCAGTGTATTCCCCAAGGTGAGTATGAGCAACATAATGTATAGCAGTCCGTTTCCACAGTGGAGATAGAATACCGACAACAAGAATATTTTCGACTCACATGTCCACTTCATAGTTGTTGCGCCATTTCCCCTTCCGTTGGCGCAACCTCTTTGAAAGGGCGCCGGCGTATAAAACGCCTGCGATAAGACCGCCAAAAATGTTCTAGCGAGCATCCCCACCCCATCATGGCACCCGTCGCGACAAACGAGAGTGGCAATGCGCACCCTGACCGCATCGCCCAAATCAAGAAGCAGGCCACCGAAGCCCAGCCCTTTAATCCCTTCTACTCACCCACCGCCGAGTCTGCCGACGACGCATCTTATCAATACGATGCGTACAAGGTACGTCACACCATCACCGCGTCCACATCGACCTAAAATGCGTCGCAGCCCCACTTTCCTGTCCTGAATTGGGAACCGCTCCAGGAAATGGACGTCACCGATCGTGGTCAATTTGCTGATCCGGAGAAGAAAGCATTGTTCGGCGCTGCGAAAAAGGTTCAGCACCTGACGCCAGCTATCGGGACTGAAATCACCGGCATCGACTTGAGGCAACTTACCCCTCCCCAAAAGGATGAGCTGTTTGTCCATTCCGTAATCCTATCGAGGATCTGGATTGACGGTGCTCTGATAGCGCTCTGCTGGTAGCCGAGAGGGGCGTCGTATGTCCGTATTGAACGCCACCTTGTTCCCAGCGAGCGCTGACCCTGTCGTAGTCTTTAGAGACCAAGAATTGACCATCCACGAGCAACTCGACCTTGCCAGGCACTTTGGGCCTCTCCACAAACATGCAACGACACCGATCCCCAAGGAACCCGGTCTGGAAGAAGTCCACGGTCAGTCCCTGTCATGAATCCTAACGTCACTCCGCGCTCAATGACACCCCGCATCAGTCGTATACAACGACGCCGCGCGCCGTCCGGACGCAACGGCCTTTTCGAAACAGGAACTCTGGCACAGCGACGTGACGTACGAGATCCAGCCCCCGTCCACGACCTCGCTCAAGGTCATCACCGCTCCCGAATATGGGGGCGACACCCTCTGGAGTTCGGGGTACGTTCGTTCCCCCCGCGATCGCCGATCGGGGCGTCCGTACTGATCGCACATCCGCAGCTACGCGCTCTACTCGTCCCTCAGCCCCGGGATGCAGACCTACCTGGAGGGTCTGACCGCGCTCCACAGCGCCGTCGCCCAGGCTGACGGGTCTCGCGCGGCCGGCCTCCACGTCCGCCGCGAGCCCATCGAGACGATCCACCCGATCGTCCGTGTGCACCCTGCCACGGGCTGGAAGAGCGTGTACGTCAACCCGGGCTTCACCCGCCGCATCGTCGGCATTCCCAAGGCCGAGTCGGACACCATCCTCAGCTTCCTGTTCCAGCAGATCAGTGCCAACGTGGACTTTCAGGTGCGCTTCCACTGGGAGCCCAACTCGATCGCGTTCTGGGACAACAGGGTGCGTGCGCTGGGATCGATGCATATAGCCATGGGGATCTGACGGGAGAACTAGGTCGTGACGCACACCGCGACCTTTGACTTTTGGCCCCATCGGCGTCATGCCTTGAGGGCCACGCCGCACGGCGAACGGCCCGAATCGGTCGAGGAGTACGAACAACGCACGGGCAAGGCGGCCAAGGACCGTCAGATCGAGATTTGGAAACAACAGGGGATCGAACCCCCTCAGGTGAAAAAGGGCGCGTCGAGGGCACGCGGCTACAACGATTGAAGAGGCATCGAGCATAGATTGCCTCTCGTAGCGATACACATGTTTCCAAGCGTAACAGACAGATGTTCATCAGGATAGCGGGCGACAGCGAAAAAAACAAACTACGATGCGAACCTGTGTATGTATGCTGCCCACATATTTCACGTCGCGCCGTCCGACCCTCGCAGCGCCCGATCGAGGTCCAAGCAAGACCGCGCGAGCCGCAAAAGCGTCTCGCTGTGTCGCAAAAACGCCGTCTGCAGCTCCTCGCTCAGACTGCCCTCGGATCGCTTGCTCTGCAGCAGCTCCGCAAAGACGCGGAGCGTGTGCGCGTGTTCGCGCAGCGAACCGGGCTCGTCCTTTCCGTTTGCGTCCAGCACGGCGACGCTCCCCCGCAGCGCCTCGTCGAACGCGACCGTCGCCCGCGCCAGCGGGAGCAGCTGGCTCCCATCCCGCTCGAGCGCGCGCAACACCTCCGCGTCGCGCACGTACGTCTGCGTGTCGAGCCACGACGCGAAGCGCAGGCAGACGCCGATGGGTTCCTAAGTCGGGGGGGTCGGCCTCGAAAGAAAGCGGCGTGCACGTGGGGCG
>JBBPUI010001043.1:0-12642 GCA_038094615.1 Heimioporus aff. retisporus | reverse complement strand
CTTCGGAGGTGACCGCCATGCTACCTTACGCACTCTTTGTACTTTTACTACTTTTGTTACTTCTTGTGTTTTTATGACTTTTACGACTTGAGAAAGTGGCGCAAGCATAATAAGTGGGCCAGTAGAACTTGTGCTAGCAAAACTCG
The DNA here is from genome assembly GCA_038094615.1 of Heimioporus aff. retisporus. Lineage (NCBI taxonomy): Eukaryota > Fungi > Basidiomycota > Agaricomycetes > Boletales > Boletaceae > Heimioporus > Heimioporus aff. retisporus. The sequence goes on along the minus strand of JBBPUI010001043.1, from coordinate 12,496 downwards.
AGTGGCCTTGAGTGACTTGGGCAAATCTGCACTAAATCATCCTTAGACGCCTTATCAAGCTGAATGAGTGTACTTAAGCGGCGTTTAAGTATGGATAAGGCCGTTGACAATTTGCTGATCAGTGGCTAATTTCCTGTGTAGACCTTGCGTGGTACCGAGGAAACATCTTTCGTATCTCATAATCTTCCAAATACACAGCAAATGGGACTGAAGTGGCACCTGTTGGGAAGACAGAGTTCTTTGTCCACTGTCGTAGGTAACCTTTGTACGGTGCGCTGTGTAATATTCGAAGTCCATGGAATCTGGGGCATTCATTTCGGACATGGGTACCAGCACATTAGCATTATTGTGAAGTGTCGCGCAGTCCAGCCCATTCACTCTTGCAAATTCCCATATATACGATATCCTGCAAATGTCCTCCGCCCAGTTACCTCGCCTCTTTCTACCCTCTTCTCTGAAACTCTGGATAGAATATGTCGGGCTCCGCTAGTAACATGAACGTAGGTCAACCTTACATCTTAGTATACAGCCTGTGAGCTGCTACGTTTCCGTCGAGCATGATCAGAGACAAACGCTGTAAACCGAGTGCACTGAAGGCATGACCGACGGTGAACCAAGCAGCCTCCGTTCCATACCCCTTTCCCCAAAACTTTGAACACAACGATATCGAAAACTCGCCGTCCCGGTTCTTGTACTCAGATACTCTCATCAGACAATGGCTGACGAACTCATTGGTGTCCTTGATCGTGATCGTGGACTAGAGCATCGACTCCTCGGCTAAATTACGCAGAAACTCTTTGGGAGAGTGGGGCAGGACGGGCGAGAGGGTGTTGCCAAGCAGGACCCCTGCGTCGTTTCGTAGCACTAGCAGGTGATCGGCATCGGAGTCTTGGAAACCACGAAGGAGTAGACGCTCCGTGGTGAACATACTGGTGCTAGTCCTGGGCAATGGTATTTTTTTTCTCACGGATGTTCACCCCGGACTTCCACACACGATCGATGCCATTGGCCTTGCCTTGTAGTATGTGAAGGCTATGGTCGTCAATAACTCTGGGTTTCAACGTGTGCCCGAGCCTTGTCACTACGGCATGCAGCATAGTGCTCTAGTGTGTAACAAATCAATGTGTCACAGAAGAAAAAAAAAAAACAGGAACGCTCATCCCAACTTCTGCTTCTACTCGTCAACCTTCAACCCAAATCCTCTCAAAACAAGGCTGCCAGGCTAACTACAGCAATCTTTTATATGACCTGCAGTCCTTACGGCGTGGATCCGACCATCAGTCCGCTTGTCGGAGCTTTATGATGATAACTTCAGCGTTCCGAATACCATAGTACCCCGTCTTTGAGCAAAAGCAGTACATTGTAGGCAAAATCATTCCGGAGTTCAAACGTTTGTAGGCCGAACATGATTTTCAAGACTTCGAACAAAGATGGCTTCTTTTGTTTAGACAAACCAACCGAAGTACACCTGGCTGCCAGGGATAGCTCCGTTCGCCGCCTTCAACAAGCTTCAGGCCCAGGTCTTCAGGGCTTGGCTTCTGAGCCAGGTACCGCTAAGAATTTCACCAAGGAATTCTGATCAATTATATTGCCTTCCTTTGTATGCATATTACTTTGTGCCTATGAAGGGATTTGTGTGGACAATAGGCACGGTTCAAGGATATGCGTGGGTAAGTAGTATTGACTCTGAAACATATGTCGGATGTAGATACAGTATTTAATTGGTCATTATCAGCTTCAGTGCTATCACCGAGACACTGAATGTTGTGCGCCCCATCCACAACTACTGATCCGACAGCGACCAGCACTCCAAGGACTTGATTTGACAGGTCGCTCGACCCTAATCCTAAACGCCCATTTCCGTTGATCACTCTGATCTGACACTGCCCGCAGCAAGGGACCATACAAATTTCAGGCGGCCTTGTCCCTTTAACGACATTGTCGGTTTGACGCTTGCTGTGTACATCTCATTTGGTCCGATCTACATACTTCGGTGATCAATTAAATTTAGCTCTACTCGTTGTATTCTTGTCTAGGGCTTTCTAATTTTCTTTACTGGTGCTACGGTTGGTCGCCGAACACTGCAAATCACCTGCACAATCTTGCAGATTCGTGTATGCAAGCGTTTGATGTTAAATGTGCGTGTCGACGGACCACACAGGATGCAATAGAAAATAGTTAAGGTCCTCGTCTGTCACACTTGTCCTCTGCCAGCGTCAATGAGGACATACTAGGTTAGTTCTTTTGCCCCCCGAAACCCTTGATCCTACCCGCGGAGCGCACGTTATGGCACACAAATCAGCACTTGATGCTCAATGAGACAAAAAAGGAAACACGAAACAATGACACTACGATCTGCCCTTTCCAGGGTGTTGATTGGGTCGAGCCCCGGTCACAGACCGCGCTGTTCGACAGGCACTTCTGATAGTGGCGTTGGCAGGATATACGTTATAGTGCATTGACGATTGACACACACTCGGAGATGAAATAGGTCTTCCTGTGCGCTACCACTATAAGTCGGACAACACATCCTCGTACAGTCTGTAGTTCCCTCATTCGAAGCCGCGCAGGTAAGGCCACGCTCAGTTGACGAAGAGACTCCTCCTAAGTATTTCGCAGATTTCGACCTGTACGATGCAAGCCCTCCGTGAGATTCTTGTTGGAAAATCATCACACGGAATTGGGCCGTGTTGCTGCTTCGATGATCAATATCGACCCACTTTCCACGATTCAGAGCAGCGATACGTCAGCTCTACTACTGGGAAGTGTAGACCTCTCGTGGTGCAGGCGGTCCACCCCAAGGATGGGAATCTTGCATGGAAAGAAGTGCTCCTCAGCGAAAACGTTCCGGAGGCTAGGAAACTTGCTGTTTGGCTAATCTTCCACCCACCATTCAAACCAAGGGATGTTCCTGTTTGGTTGGCGCGCTGGACCTGGTTCACCCTCGCGCTCGTATGGCCCTTCAACATGCCGAGGTATACGGGACTCTATCCAGCTTACTTGTCGAAATATCGTGGTCACCTTTGGGTTGCCCGTTCCCCTCGCGAATTTTGTCTGCGGAGCGAACGACTGGGGGAGGAGTCCGTGCGCGAAATCACCCATTCCCCATATCCCCGTCGACTCGTCATCTACAATCCTGCATCCGATTCCTGGGACATCTGTGAAGACAAAGATGTCATCAAACAACAAAAATATGTTGCCATCTCGTACCGATACAATGACATTGTCCCTAAAGGTGTTGAAGAGTCTATTCAAAAGGACTTGGAGGAGGCGTTCATTACCAAGGTTGAGGATGTCATGAGATCTCTCGGTGAATCCGCCTACTGGATCGATCTTACATTGGTGGAGAAAACGAGTTCGGACACAGAAACCAGCAAGGATCTTTATCTTATGGCGGACGTGTTCCGTAGCGCGGAGTTTACCCTGATCCTGTTCACCCCTCCCGAAGGGGTTGCCGAATCTGAGGACAAGGCTTGGAAAGGGTATGGAGAACGTCTCTGGACACTCCCAGAAGCACTTCTGAGCCGGCAGCTGCGCTACAAATTCAGAGATGGCGAGGTCACGCCCATCACTCTCCACCAACTCGCGGTTCGTGCATATGCCAATCTAGATGCGGAGTCATCCATCGTCAATTCGTATGCGGGGACAGATCCGTTGGAGAGGCTGGAGAGACTTTCGATGCTCAAATCTGCTCTTTGGAGAAGGAGGAGCAGCAGACTAGATCAGCTTGAGCAAAATAGCGACTCGGAGTCAAAGTTCAGGGCGGAAAGAGTGTACGCACTCATGGGTTTCTTCGAGCACCGCATCTATCCCCATTTCGAAGAAACGGAGTTACAAGCTTTTGTCAGGCTTTCGATGGCGAACGATAATGACCGCCCTGTCGAGCGCATGCTTTCCCTCCTTCCCTCTGCTTCTAGACTCCCACACCTTCCCTCCTGGTTTGCGGAGACAGACGAATGGGGAGCAAACTTATGGGACATTCAAACCGATGTTCAGGTAGTGGGAATGACGGAAAGCCAGGCACTTGTGCTTGGAGGATGTCTAGCAACAACCATTCGGTGGAAAAATTTCCCCGCCGTCGCGTTTGCCACACGACGTTCGTACAAGCGCCTCATCGCGAGTTATCTTCCCAACGTTTTCTGGGAACTTCTCCTCGTAGGCATTTCTTTGGAGGCGGGGAATAGCAGCACGAGGCTTTCGGGTGCCCCGCCGGATCCCGCAGCACTAGCTCTACTTGTCGTTGGGATCGTCCTTATGTTATTCGCACCCCCGCTGGTTGCATATGGAATCTCTGGACGCATAGTCCAAGCACAGCCATGGCTAATTGGCGTGAAGGGGGTCATCTCAGCGGAAGCAGCCACTGAACTCACCTACGGAGGAGCGATCTTCGCCTTGCCAAGAACATCTTACAGCGCCTCCGGTACTCCTCTGGCGCAAACCGAAAAGGGCCAGTTCAGACGTGGCGACCCGGCACAGATGGGCGCCATCCGTCCTTCAGACCCCGAAGTGCCAGCAGATGACGACCTGTATACCCTCATCGATACGTTTTCCGCAACGATCTACTATTTCCGTGCGAAGCGTCCGCCGACGGTATGCCTGTACATGGGTCGGGAGTCGGGGATGGGAAGATTTGCGTTGTGCAGCGAACGATGCACGACGAATGAACTGCATAAGGAAACAGTGATCAGGATGCCGTGGTATATCAGTCAATCGATGCGTGCGTGCGATTGGGTTGCGGTTTGCTAGACGTTTCTACCCAACTCTTTCTTGTTCCAGTTGTACTTGTAGTTCCAATAGTTCGGATTGGCCTTGGTTCTGAATCGTGACCGTGTCTTGATGTATGCACAAAGAAATACAACATTCCTGCGATTGAACTAGATGGTGATCATTCCAGCCCGGGTACTAGATGGTATGGATACGCGGCACTTTTTGCTTTGTCCCTAGTGAGCCTTAGTCTGGTGAACAGTCCGTCTATGAGTTTGCCGCGTTGAGAGGCAAACTCATAGACGGACTGGTCACCAGACTAAATGCTTACCGAGTTGGGGATTTGAGCCGGATAGCACCTGGAAATGCAGGCAACGCGGACACGCATAGTCCACCGTGACTACTTGATGTGAGAGACGGCGTGTCTCGGGCGAAGAGCGACGGGGTAAAGGACCGCGGTTAGACTAATTATCGACATGCGTACTGTACCGTACGATTATATAAGCAGGGATTAACTAACGCGAGACCGGTTTTCCAACACTTGATAACCTCCCATTTCTACCTTTATTAGATGCTTCCTGGACGCCCGGGACCGCTTCTCCACAAAATGTTTATACCAGGTGTGATCTCAACCGTTAGTAATTGCATTCAGTGGCAGACAACAGGAGAAACGATCATCGGGGATCTTCATACAGACTGGTTCAGGCCCCAACGTACGTATTAGCCTCGTTTATGTCCGATGATCGCGATAAACCCGGGCAACCACGCACGGCGACGATACATCATCACACACGCGGTGAAAGAAACGCGAGGCGAAGACACGAGGCGCCCGTGTCCACGATCGAGCGCCAAATTACCGGCGTCGCCACGAGCCTCGTCTCCGAGCAGTGCGTGATGGGAGCGTCACGTTCTTTTCGAGTCGTACCGTTTGACGTGAAGCGTCCCCCGCGATAGACGAGCTGGGCCCTATGCCGCCTGGGGAACCTTGACGCTCGTGCCCTTCCTATCGTAGTGATCACACAATGTCTGTCAGTCTGGCGTGCTCTGCCCATCGGCGCATCACACAACCGCATCAACTCGATCAGCCGGAAAAGGTAGCGCGCGAATTCGGAAACTGGCCCGTGTCCCGCACTCACCATATCACCATGACAGCGCGACAAGCTTAGAATGCCTTCCACATGCCTTTATCGACGTGGTCACGTCAGAATTCGTAGCGACAACCGCACGACTCGTGACCCCGTGGCATGGTTTTTGACTCTGGACCTCCGCGGGAGTCGATGAAGTGACGACCAAGGGTAAAATTGTATTGAGTTCAAGCTCAACGCGTCACACAGCCAAGGGTGTAATAGCTAACAGCAGGGTTAGAAGATACTAGAAGGGTATGAAGTAAAGAAAACGCGGGCACCAATAGGTATCGATAACTTCCAGCGTTGGGGGGGCGCACTGAAAAAAAGAAATAATGGGGTACATCTCAACAATCGGATATCGCACAAGAAAAAAAAGGGAATAAGTAAGGCGCAAGATAATCAATAGACACCCATCAATCGTGGTTAAATTGTACACTTTTGTAGTTGCGCTGAAGAAAAGGAGGGACCAACACCAGCAAACATGACAACTGTGTACTCGGCAAGAAATCCAAGAAAGTGGGGGAAGCCGGGCTGTGTTCTCCCGTGTTGGTCTAGAAGGGACTTGCATACGGATCCACATCTGCATATGTGTACCTCTTTTCCTTTTCGGCATCCGATGATTGGGCAACGCTCGCGCGAAGAGATGTCGAGTCTAGGACAGGACTGGTGGGTGTGTAGAGTGTTCTCATGGACGTTGTACCATGGTAGCTGAGGGTGCGTGCAGGAAAGGCAATCGGAGAAGTGGGAGGGGACGTGATCTTGCGCGTCGCGTATGCGCGTAACATCTCATCTGGAGACATTACATTGTCGGGAAGTGACATCGTACCCATATCAGGAGATTTCGGTGCAGCGTGGATGGGGAATGGTGGCATGGGGAGATCGAGACTCTTCTTGGGCGGTAAAAGGTAGTTATCCCCAGATTCTTGATCGTCGTCAGTGCGCATCACTATGCACTAGATGAATATCACCCGAGGTTCGTACACTGATCGTACTCACTAGATAGCGAGGGCCAAACATCCTCAGCGTTGGAAAGAGATTCAGCGGGATTATCGGCCTCCACATGGGCTTGGATGTCTTCTGCCGTCAAAGAAAATGCACCTTTGGTTTGAGTGGGAGACATGTCACCAGGTTCGCTGTGGACCGGGAAAGTAGTGGTTGGAAGGGGCGGAATAAACGACGATGCACGGGATGAGCGGAACGCGCGGCTAGTAGCCGTTGTACGGCGGGATTCCATAGAGGGACGAACATCGGCAGCAAACGATACTCTCGAGACACGCTCGCCAAACGCCGAAGCGCGAATGCTCGGACGAAGCTGGCTCATGTCGGTAGACAGTTTTTCCGGACTCGCCAAGTCGCCTTCGACTGCCACGGTGCTGATGGGACGGATTGCACCGAAAGCAAAGGCGGAGGAGGAGCGGCTCCCTTCGGTAGCCGAAATAGCCATGCTGTTGCGAATGGCGGCACTGGCACCGGCGGCGGTGATCGACTTCCAGTCTGTGGAAATCGTCGACATACGTTTGTCGATAGCTTCGGAGAAACGTCTGCGCTGTTCTTTGCCCTTAGCACGGCTGATCCTGATATAGACGTAGATGCCAACGGCGATGAAAATGAGTGGGATAAGCACCCCTACGGCGACTTTGCCCTTGGAGAGGGAACTGCTTGTAGGGAAATTGTTGACATATGAGACAGTATCTGGAGTGTTTGTGTTGGTACCGGCCGACGACGAACCAGAATAGGTGGCAGTAAATACAGGTCCAGCGGGGAAAGGACTGAGGAATGGTTGTGTGCCAGAGGCAACGATGGAGAGCTGGAGCGATATCGAGGAAGAGCTATTCCACCACCCGGGTTCGAGAGTGGCCTGGTAACTACCCAAGGCGAAATTGACGTTTTGCCACTCGTGGATGCGAGTGCTGGTGAGCGTCGGAGCGATGAGATAGATATCGACAGCAGAGGTGTCTGGCAGGCACGATGTATCCCAAGAAATGTTGAGGGGACTGCTGGTTGAGACAGTCATGCCGTTTGTCGGGTTGGCATAAAAGCCGCCGGTAGCGCAAGCTAACAAAAAAGAAAAAAAAAAAAGCCGTTACGACCATGAAAAGACCGGGTATACGGGTACGCACAGCTGCGCTTCTGGAGAGCGTGGTGTGCAGCGGCATGTCCGATACGGACACGAGCCAGGCCTCTCTTGTGCATATCGATAAACTGAAGCGATTGAGATATACCCCAGTCAGGTCAAGAGGGATGGAAGTCCCCCGGAAAAAATAAAGGAACGGCTCCGCGACGGAGGGCGGCCTTGGACGAAGGTTGAAGGAGAGAAAGAAAGAAAGTCGTGAAAAGGAAGGGAGAAAGGTGCCTGCAGTACGAGGACGAGGAGGACAAAACACAAGGCGTTGAATTCTCATCTCTGCTCACATTCGAACTCAGCAAGCGTCTGTCGTTACCAGCCACTCAACCGACGGCTTGGCAGGTCCACGCCCAAACTTTATCAAGTATCATTACCACTCCTGTACCCATCTGCAGATCCTTCCCAGCTGTACAAACTGACCTGATTCACCTTGAAAAAAAAAAAGGTATGTGCCACCAAGGACATTGACCCAGAGCATGTCAGGATTTCACCCCGCAATGTCCGAATCCTGCGGAAATACGGAGGACGTGGGGAAACTAGAAATTGAATCTCCATCGCAACCAAGGACACACCTCTGCGTGAAGCTGTAATTAGTTGCCACGCTCAATTGCAGTCAGCTGAGAGTTAATTTTCCTATTTTGTAGCTCAGTTGTACGTGGCCTCTTTAATTTGTGGCAGTTCACCTGTGGTCTGACTCGGTTCTCGAGATGTGAGTCCACGAAACACTAACATTTTCAGCTTCGTCATGTTCATGGCAGCCCCTACGAAGATCCAATCAGCCCTAGGATTTCATTCGTACCTGGTTTACCTCGAGCTCCGAACGTTCCGTACGTTCGGTCTAGAACTCCTGGAAAATTTGGTCGGCAGTAGTAAAGCTGCTCTTTTCCGCTCCGTTGTCCTCTACCACGCTCGTCGCCGACTCTCGCCTTTTTTTTTTCACATGGCCCGCGAGTCACTCGCGGAATACCGTCTTGTGCTCATCGTGAGGACCACTAGACATCTGATTCATCTCGTCGTCGACAATCATGCGGTCTTGTTCATCGTAAAGGCGTATATACACACCTGTCGTCCATCTCAGTATCACCGCTACTGTCCCCGGTACCCTCGCTGCTCGCAATCCTCGCCACTTCGGCGTTCGGTATGGTTTCACTCTGATTGATGGCAACCGTTCGTGTGGTATCGATTTTTCCCAGTCCCAAACACACTTGATTTTGATGGCACTGAAGAGTTTCAGATAGCGCTCATCGCCGTTGGCCCCGGTATTAAAAGGCGGGGCGTTTATTTTTACTGACCCTTCTCCTGGTAGTACACCCTCTTGGAGAACGCCCTTTACTCCCGTGACTACTGTCGATTCATTGTCGCTGGCGACTCACGCTGATCTCGACGGTGCCGAATTTCACGAGAATGACCAGTGACTTTGACAATCACTGACAAGACGGGAAAAAGCATCCCGTTGCGGAGGGTATTGAATGCTACCATAGTAACAATGCCCCCTTGAACGTGGCCAGTTCTATCTGGTATGGCCATTTTTCGAGTCGGCTTTCCTCCTTAAATACCGCCTTCAGTCCCCCATTCTCCGAGCTTGGTGTCTGAATGCCACTTTGTCGTCCAATTCGAAGAGAGCTATTTCATCACGGAGCTTGCACCTACGATGAGAATACGTCTGGAGTGTTGGCCGGCACTGCGGTTAGTCTACGCCCTGACACTCGCACGCGAAAACGGGTTGGGAGACGTTCACGGACGCGGCGCCCGCTGCTGTGCTCGCGCATGCCGGCGAGGCGCAACGCGGGCTCGTGTTCTTCGCTTGGGGCCTGCCCGCGCAAAAGACGTGGGATAGGCTGGGCATTGGCGCGGCGCGCGCGCTTGTGGTTTTTCGTTGGGAGTCGCTGAGCGGTACTTGGCTGGGCAGGAGAGGCATTTGGTACTGAGGTGCGCTACGTGTCGCTTTGCGATGCGAACCTGACTCGTTTCTAGATCAACGCGTCTGTCCCCCCTCTCTGCGCACTGTGGTTTCCTCGGAAACTTGCACCTTGAACGAGAAAATCCACGATTTCCATGGTTACTAGTATGGCTCGGGGTGATTGGTACGTGCAAACATCGTTTCGATACGCCCAAACCGCCCTTCGTGTCCCCCGGCAAGGAATCCAATTTCAAGACGGAACTCGAGCGCGATTCGGCGGCCGGGTGTCCGTCTTGAATGTGCTCCTGCGCGACGCGTTGACGGACAAAAGGCAGGTCGAGGGTCTCTCTTAGGACCCAAGTTCTCGTCAATCATATTCGTGGCAGATCTTGTACAAGGTTTTTTGCGCAGGTTTGGTCTGATAACCTATGTGGGCACCATCTTCTCAACGTTGCACGGCGTGTTCGTTATCGAGCTAACGCTAACATCCAGCCCGTGTTCCATACCTCGTGGGGGCAGCATGAGGGACATCTTTCGTGGAAAGTCGGATGTTGCAAACACCGATCCTGAACGTTGAGGCGTCGAGCGATTGGATGGACGAATCTGACTGGGCCCGCCAGATGACCTGGGGGTCTCATGAGTCGTACAAGCGAGCCTACGCCTGCCTCATCGGACCTTACCTTACTCCTTTATGTACCGAAGAACCCGATACGAGGTGGAGAATGAACCTGCAGAGACCAAGGTCTGCCGTATCATCGATGGTTGGTCCCGTACGGCATTTATCGACTCATTCTCAGACCATTTAGTGCCAGACGCCAAAAAGGCAGCAATGGACTGCACGTGTAGACCGGAAGAGCCAAATCCCTGGCTAAAGCAACTTGCCTGAAGACGGGAACGGTATGACCTCGACGGCCTATGACGTTCGCCGTTGGTTGCGGTTGGACTGTGTGTGGACGTATATCCGTGACAAAGGGCGCGGATTGCTCAAGTACATATGGTATGCATAACATCCGCTTTTCGCATGGTCGGACGCTGTGCACGGCCAGGCCCGCATGCGAACGAACGAGTTGAAGGGACCAGCAAAACTCGAACATCCACGTTTGATTTAAAAAAGCGTCTTTCTTGCGGGCAAGGCTCCCAATGGTCGATGACCTCTGGATCTTACGAGTCGGATATGGTGCAACGGTCCTTCTCAACCTAACGTAATCAGTCGAATCTCGCAGTTGCATTTGGATCCAGAGATTTCCCGTTAGGTTGATGCATCGCGGTAGTTCGGGGTTCGATTCCCCGTATCCGAGTCTTGTTTCCTCGGAGGACGCGTCTCGTCAGGTAGACGTGCATCTGTGGCGAGGAGCGCGGATCGCTCGGGTTGGATACATGCACAACATCTGTTTTCGCATATCCGGACGCTGTACACGGCTCCTGAGAAACGGACGAGTTGAAGGGACTAGCGAAGCCCGGACGTTGACCACGTTTGGTGAAAAAAAAATTTCTCGCGCGCGAGGAAGGGTATCAATGACCCCTGGATCCTCAGGCCAAGCAGGTCGGATATGGTGTAATGGCTAACATTACCGCCTCTCAATCGAACGTAATCAATCAAATCTCTGCAGTGGCATTTGGATTTCAGAGATTTCATTTATTAGGTTGTTGATCGCGGTAGCTCTGGGTTCGATTCCCCGTATCCGAGTCTTTTTTTAAGATTGAGGGGGGGACGCATCTCGTAGTCCGGGGGTGTCGATTCCCGTGTCCAAGTGTCCTTCTTTTGTTTTGGCCGTACTAAGAACGCTACACGAGTAGATACATGGATGCCGTTATGGCGACGTTTGAAAAGAAAACACAAATACACTGTTTTGCTGCCCCTCATCCCATTACGAACACGTCCACCTCGTCCACCCCCGCCCACACCGCCGAATGCTGTACATCCGTCAAGACGCGTCCACGCACGCACGCCCGGGACCGCAAGACGCACCTTGATCCCTACCAACCGCGCATCGTCGATCATCACCCCCGAATACTTGCCACCCACCGCGCGCTCCGCACACCGGTACGCGAGCCCCCCGCTTTCTACCCCGTCGTCGAACACGCCCGGCACGACGACAGCCCGCGCGAGCGCGGCGGTGCCGCGGTGACCGTCACATCCCCGCCGGTCGACGTTGAAATCGAGCACCCGGACGACGTGCTGCCTCAGCAGCGCGACGCGCGTGCCGTGCACATACCTGTCCATGCCGCACACAGCGGAATGCCGTCGAGATCAGTACTCGATCCTCTCACACCCCCACTCAGCAGCACGGAACGCGCGCACTTACGTACCTAGACCACGTCGGACTCGGACCTGGATAGTCTGCCAACACCCGCGCGTGCGCGCACCAGCCGGACCATGGGACCTCCCCGCGCAGCCCGAGCGCGCGGTGGTGCACGACGACGCAGACGGGCACTGCACCGCGGCCGGACGCGGGCGCGGAGACGTAGCGCGCGGCGAGGACGTGCACGCGGTCCGCGTGCGACGCGCAGAGGGGTGCCGTGCCCCCGGCGAGGAACGGCCCGGTGTGTATCGCGAGGCGGTGCAACCGCGCGCCAGGGGACGTAGGCGGGAGGTGCAGCGTCGCGACGTGCGTGAGGGGCGGGAAGGCGGGTGCAGGT
>JBBPUI010001042.1:0-12663 GCA_038094615.1 Heimioporus aff. retisporus | reverse complement strand
TGAATATATTTCATGTAATATAATGCATATGTATGAACTTATACAGCTGATAACCTGCACTAATTGAATCTACCACAATAAATGACCTACAAGCAGCTGAGATGGATCATGAGTAATAATAATGCCACCAAGATGATCAACATAACACATGTACCAGTTTAAAATTCAAATTGTGTTCTTGAGTGGTTTGTTGTCAAACCTGAACAAAGAATGCTTGCAAAACTCAAATGTAGTGATGATTGAGTAAGGACTGTAATTATGTTGTTATGAATATACATTTTTCCTCTCTTATACTTTTTTTTTTTCTGTTCTTTAGCCTCTGACAGGGTGTACATGTCAGCAATGGCTGAAATCTAAGTGTATGTTTATCTGTTGCTTATGGGTATATGAACCCATTTGTTTCTTCACACTTTCATGGACTCACAGACCATGTTGTATTTCTGTCTTCTTTCATGGACATCACAAATGTCATAATTGGACTTGCCTCACACCTAGTGTATGTTGGCCCCTATGATCATTTATCTTTAGATTCCCCACACCATGCATCTATGGTATGTTTCCCTCATGGACTATGCTTGTATGGCTATGCTGCCACATCCTCACCAGATGTACATGGACACTTTATCTGTGATCTATGTACAACACAAATAAACCTATAGAGTAGTATATGAACCTAATAAACCCCAAGGAACTCCTCAGTTGAGTTCTCTTAGTTTTCCCTCAAAGTTCATAAGCAAGATAGACTACTTTTCTCATCTTTTCCCCTCTTTGAGTACTTGCAATCATGTGCTTACTTTCTCTTACACTTTTGCCTATGCCAAATGTTACGATTTGCCCCTATTCTTTGTTTTGTCATCTTGTTTACTAACATTGGCCTTATCCAATGCTTCTACTTTGATAGAGTGCTCTAGAACATACAATGTGTTCATCACACACCTTTATCTCTGTTATCTTTACTTTTTATTCATTTCAAACATTCCTTGATTAGTCATGATGGTTCTATAACATTCTATGACTTTCCATTGCACAGTATATATGTAAATTTACTGATGCAGATTTCTTGGTGGGACAAAGAATCACCCCCTTAGTAAGCCCATGGTCTACCATGACCAAAAGACTGTCAAAGCTATCAGAGAGGGGAAGGTCAGTGATTAGGTTGTAAGAAACCTGCTGGAAAGAACAGGAGCAAGAGGAGATGATTGGGGACAGAGGAGGGACAGTGGGATGCATGTTGGCTTTAGCTGACTGACAAGAGGCACAATCCTCAACATATTTGTGAATGAATTGGGCAAGGCCAGGCCATCAGAATTTGAAAGTGATAAGTTGATGAGTTTTTAAATAACCAGGGTGGCTGGTGGTGAAGTGATCATGGTTTCATTCCATGATAGACTTACAAAGGTTAGGAGGGACATAGGGTGGCCTTGATAAGTGAGGACACCAGCATTGTATTGCCAGCCAGAGAGTCATGAGTGAAAGCAGGTAGGGACATCACCAGTAGTAGTCCAAAGTACATCAAGCATGAGAGGGTTGGAGGTAGAGGAAGAGGCAAGCTTTTCCTGGAGGGTGACATCAATGACATTAACAAAGAGGGAATCAGGAAGGAGTGTGACATTGTCATTGTTGTTGTCAGTGGTGGGAAGAAGGTCCAGTCAGCAGAAGAGGGCATTGAGTGCTGCAAGGGAGGTGCCAGGGATATGGGTGAGGTGGAGGTCAAAGTCTAAGATGTTGAGTAACCATCAAGCCTATCATCAGTTAATCTTTTGGGGTTGACAGAAGTAAGTTAGGTTTTTGTGATCTGTGAAAACCTGAACCTGGAATGGAGAACCATGGAGATAGTGTTGCCAGGCATTAAGACTATGAATGACCACAAGGAGTTCTTGGTCATAGATGTCATAGTTTCATTCTGTGGAAGAGAAGGATTGGGAGAGGTAGGAGCAGGGGTGCCAATCCCCATTGGTGTTGGTTTGGAGAAGGATACTTCCAGAGGTGTATTTGGAGGCATCAGTTGTGATGGTGAAGGGGTGAGCAAAGGGGTGAGCAGGATCAGGGAGGTGAAGGATTGGTTGGGAGAGGAAAAGCTTCTTGAGCTTATCAAAGGAGTCTTGGTAAAAAGGAGACCAGCTCCATGGTTGATTTTTTTTGGTGAGATCAAGGAGAGGGCAGGTGACATTGGAGTAGTTGGGGATGAATTATCAGTAGAAGTTGGCAAAGCCAAGGAAGGAGTGGACATCCTTGACTTTAGAAGGTGTTGGCCATTCTTGAATACCATTGAGTTTGACCAGGTCCATAGCAAGCTCATCTGGGCAGACAATCATGCCCAGGTATTTGACTTTGGAGGCAGCAAATTTGCATTTCTCAAATTTTGGATGAAGGTTAAGTTTTTTTAAGTGATATACATAACACACACTTTATGTGTTCTTCACAGGTTTTGGTGTCAGGGGAGAAGATGAGGAGGTCATCCATGTAAATGACAAGCCATCTTTCAATGATCATATCTCTGAAAAAGTCATTCATGAACTGTTGAAATATAGCAGGAGAGTTACAAAACCTGAAGAACATAACAGTGGGTTTAAAGAGGCCTTTGTGAGTGATGAAGGTGACTTTCCATTGATGTCCATCCTTGATATGAGCATTGTTGTAGCCCCATTGTACATCAAGCTTGGTGAAGACTTTAGCTCCCTTGAGTTTATTGACAAGATTGGAGATGAGGAGAAGGAGGTAGGCATCTTAGATAGTGTGTTCATTGACATATCTGCAGTCCTGGCAGGGGTGAAAGCCTCCATCCTTCTTTTTGATGAAGAAGAAAGGAGCAGCTTGGGAAGAACTTGAGGGATGAATCTTGCTAGCTTTGAGATTTTCATTAAGAAAAGCTTTGGTAGTGGCCTTTTTGTCAAAAGAGAGGGGGTAGAGTTTGCCAATCTTTGGAGCAAAGGATTCATCAAGGTTGATTTCATGATCATAGGATCAGCTAGGAGGTGTTACGCGAAGCGTACCTTGAATAGACCAAGACTGTTGTCGAAGGGATTCCCTTGAGCAGGACACTCACGAAGAGGTACAACTCAGCTCAAAGGGACGAAGGTACGAAGGACTACTCTGAAAGGAGGACTAAGGGACTGAGGGACTGAGAGACTGAGGGACTGAGGATGACTCAAGAATACGCTAGATTGCACAGATCGAGAATAGAGTACATCGAGATGAACTGATACTCTATATACTTGGCGACGCGTAATCGTAGAATGTCAAAGAACAATAGAGAACAAAGGACACGTAAGCGTTTAGTAAACAGAAATGAGTAAAGATGCGTAGCATCGGAAATGAAGTAAACGGAAAGATGCGCAGCATCAGAAATGAAAAAAGAATATCAAGCAAGCGGGGTTTATGAGGAAATGTAGGGAGAAAAAGGAGTATTGGACGAAGGTGAAGTAAAACTGTAACAGGAGGAACATGGTCTGTTGTCTCTTTAGAGAAGATGGAGGCAAAGTCAAAGTACTTTCAGGAAAAAACAAGTTTTGGTTTTGGTTTCTCAACAGCCATAGTAAGCTCTGTAGCCATGGTAAGTTTGGCAATGATGGCATTTGGAACAAAGCAAGAGCCACATTGAATGATTCATTGGTGTTATGCTTGGTCTGGGTAGGAACAAGTGTAGACTCAAAGAACTAGAATGTAGGGTTAAAGGTTCTACCGACCAAAATGTATGGTTGGTGGTTTCAAGGATAAGTCTGCCTACTGACAAGGTAGCAGCATGTTTTGATGAGGGGAGTGAAGGGGAACAAGGTAGATTGAGCAGGACTAAGCTAGAGTACAAGGAATGAGGTACTTAGGCTTATATACTGCACAATAGAAAGTTGTAGAAAGTTGTGGAACAACTATGACTAAGCAAAGAAAGTTCAAAAGGAACAAGAAGCAAGGATAAAAAAGATAAAGGTATGCAAGAAACATGTTGTATGTTCTAGAGCACTCTATCAAAGTAGAAACATTGGGTAAGGCTGATAATGATAAGCATCAATGATAAAAAAGAAAAGAATAGGGGTGAATCATAATATTACCCCCAGAGTATATTCAAAACCTCAGTGAGAAACAAAGAGGTAAAAAGAAAAACAAATTAAAAGACCATGCAATGGTCCACACCAGAGAATCCAGTCATATTGGCATAGGCAAAAGCATCATAGTCAGGATATCCCCATTCTTCATTGACATTCAAAGATCCTTTGGTAGGCATTTCAGATTGACAATGGAGTTCCACATTGGAATGAGGGGGTCATTGGTGATGACAACAACCAGTGGAAGAAGGAATAGGGAGAGGATTGAGAGGAACTGGAGGAGAGGAAAGATGTTGGGTGAGTGTTACAATTTACCCCTATTCTTTTCTCCTTGTCATCCATGCTTACTATCATCAGTACTACCCAATGCTTCTACTTTGATAGAGTGCTCTAGAACATGCAATGTGTTTGTCACATGCTGTTATCTTTGTTATCTTTACTTCTTGTTCTTTTCAAACATTCTTTGCTTAGTCATAGTTGTTCCATGACATTCCATGACTTTCCATTGTGTAGTATATAAGCCTAGATACTTTGTCCCTTGTACTCTAGCTTAGTCCTGCTCAATTCTATCTTGTTCCCTTTGCTCTCCTTATTGTAACTTGCTGCTACCTCTTCAGTAGGCAGACTTATTCTTGAACCACCTGTTATACATTCCAACAAGAAGAACCCTTGACCTTTTATGGCGAGTCTCTCATTGTTACCTCAAATCCTTGACCCTATGCTTTAGTTCTTTGAGCCTACACTCATTCCTACCTGGACCAAGCATAACAATGAGTGGATAAATAGAGGAGGAGGCTCAAGACCTGTAAGAAGAGTGAGAGGATGAAGACAAGGAAGAGGATACAAGAGGGGCTGAGGTGCAAGGACAAATATGAGGGCATTGATAGGCAGAATGTCCTGGAGTGTGCCTATTGCAGTGAGAGCAACAATAGTAGATGCAGTTAGCCTGAATATGAAAGGGGCAATGGCAATGAAAGTAGGCATGATTATAAAGGGGATGAGTGTTTGGTAAAGGGTGATTTTGTTTGCCCTCCCATGCTACCTCTGTTCTTTTGATGGAGGCCAGTTCCCTGGAGGTTAAGGGGATACTAGAGGCCTTGGGGGATTGCTTGTTAGCATTGGATTTTGAGTTTAAAAACTCCATGTAGCACTGAATGTCCAATGTTAACTTGTCCATCTCCAACTGATACATCATAGATATGGTCAGGTCCTGTAAAGCTTGCTGGGTTTCAAGGATATGGAACAAGTGGTGCATGCAGGCAGTATCATCAGCTATGAGATCTGCTTGGGTGCAGAGGTTATGGAGTTTGTTGTACATAAAGAAAAGAGAATGAAGGGGGGAAGAAGGTTTTAAGTGGTTATGAAAAGAAATGTAAAGTTTAGGATTATCAAGAAAGGAGAGCATATGTCTCTATTGAATGGAAGAGAAAGGGTTATAGCAAATACCAGAAGCAAAAGGAGGGGGGTTAATGACAGGTTCAGTAGTGATAGGAGAAGGAGGCCAGGGTCCATTCCAGGGTTGGTCTAAAGTGTCTGGGTGAGGGAGTTTAGGGGGTGGGTTCTAGCCAGCATTAGCTTCAACAGAGGAGGAGTGACTAGAGGGAACATTGACCATGGTGACAAATTGATGGAAAGGAAGAGGATGGAGGAAAAATGGAGGAATGAAGGGTCTCATAGTTGGAGAGAATTTCCTTGGCATGTAAACTCTAATTCAGGAAGCCAAAAGTTTTCTTCAGCTGAGTATCCTTTCCACCAGACCAAGAAGCTGTGGTTGTTCAAAGTTTCCTTGTGTCAGATCACCTTTTCCATTTCATATTCCTCTTCTCCATCAATGAGGTCAGGTGGTGGGGAAGGGAAGTTTGGGCCATGTACATCATTTTCATGATAGGGTGACAAGAGAAAAGCATGGAAGGTGTTGTGAATCTTCCAGGTATGAGAAAGGCAGAGTTTATAAATAAGTGGGAATAGCACATGGACAATGGTAAATGGACCTTCTTACTTAGGAGCAAACTTTGAGTGGGAAATAAGGTGTTTCAAGTTATAAGCTTCTAGCCAAACATTGTTGCCTTTATGGAAGGGGGTAAATTTATTGTGGAAGCAAGCCTTCATGACTTGTCTGGCAAGTTCATGAGCAGCCAGGGCTTCATCTTGGGTGGCAGAGAGGGTTTTCAATCATTTTTCAACTGCTAGGAGATTGTATTCTGCAATGATAGTGGGAAGGGGACAAGGTTCAAAACCATAGGTGAGAAAGAAGGGGGATTTGTCAGTGATAGAGTGAGGGCAGTGGTTGTGGGTGAATTTGGCATGAGAGATCATTTGGCCATGTGGAAGGGGAGTTGCTGCAGAAGATGTGGAGATAAGTCTCAGCTTCTTGGTTGATATGTTCTGTTTCTTCATCAGATTGAGGATGATAGGTGGTGGAGAGGGAGAGGTCATATCCAAATAGTCATCCAAGTTCTCTGGCAAAGGTAGAGGTGATTATGAACCATGGTCCAAGTTGATTTTATAATAGAGGCCAAACTGAGTGTAAACCTTGTGGAAGAAAAGAGAGGCAATCCCTTTAGTGGAAACAGATTTCTTCATAGGACAGAGAATCACCCCCTTAGTAAGCCCATGGTCTACCATGACCAAAAGACTATCAAAGCCATCAAAAAGGGGGAGATCTGTGATTAGGTTGCAAGAAACCTGTTGGAAGGGGCAGGAGCAAGAAGAGGCAATAAGGGATAATGGAGGGACAGTGGGATGAGTGTTGGCCTCAGCTGACTGGCAGGAGGCACAACCCTCAACATATTTGCAGACAAACTGGGCAAGGCCAGGCCATCAGAATTTGAAGATGATGAGTTGACAAGTTTTTAAATAACCAGGGTGGCCAGCAGCAAAGTGATCATGGTGTCATTCAATGACAGATCTACAAAGGTTGGGGAGAACATAGGCTCCATTTTAATAAGTGAGGACACCAGTGTTGTATTGCCAGTCAGAGAGTCAAGAGTGAAAGTGGACAGGCCATCACCAGTGGTGGCACAAAGGGCATCAAGCATAAGAGAGTCAGAGGCAGAGAAGGAAGCCAGTTTCTTCAGAAGGGCTATATTGATGATGTTGATAAAAAGAGTGTTGGGTAGGAGGGTGATATTGTTGTTGTTATTGTCAGTGGTGGGAAGGAGGTCTGGCCAGTGAGAGAGGGCATCTGGATCAGCAAGGGAGGTTCCAGGGACATGAGTGAGATGGAGGTTGAAGTCAGATATGTCAAGTAACCATCAAGCCTGTCAATGGTTGAGTTTTTGGGATTGTTGGAAGTAGATTAAGTTCTTGTGATTGGTGAAGACTTGAACCTGGGAGGGGGAACCATGGAAGTAGTGTTGCCAGGCTTTTAGATCTCAGATGACAGCAAGGAGTTCCCTGTTGTAGATGTTGTAGTTTTGTTCAGTAGGAGAGAAGGACTGGGACAAGTAGGAGCAAGAGTGCCAGTCTTCATTGGTGTTGGTTTGAAGAAGAACACCACCAGAGGTATATTTGGAGGTGTCAGTGGCAATGGCAAAGGGATGAGTGGGGTTGGGGAGGTGGAGGATCAGCTGGGAAAGATAGAGCTTCTTAACCTCATCAAAGGAGTCCCAGCAAGAGGGGGACCAATTCCATGGTTGGTTTTTCTTGGTGAGGTTGAGGAGAGGGTGGGCAATATTGGAGTAATTGGGAATGAAAAATCAGTAGAAGTTGGTGAAGCCAAGGAAAGAGTGAACATCCTTAACTTTGGAAGGGGTAGGACATCCCCAAATAACATTGAGTTTGACCAGGTCCATTGCTAGTTCATCTGGATAGACAATCATGCCTAGATATTCAACTTCTAAGGTAGCAAATTTGTATTTCTTGAGCTTTAGATGAAGGTTGAGTTCCTGCATTCCTTGTAAGACATGTTTGATGTATTCCACATGGGTCTTAGCATCAGGGGAGAAGATAAGGAGGTTGTTCATATAGTTGACAAGCCATCCTTCAGCAATCATGTCTTTAAAGGAGTCATTTATAAATCTTTGAAAAGTAACAGGGGAGTTGCAAAGTCTGAAAAACATGATGGTGGGTTCAAAAAGGCCTTTGTGGGTGATGAAGGCCACTTTCCATTGGTGTCCATCCTCGATATAAATATTGTTGTATTCTCATTGAATGTTGAACTTGGCAAAGACTTTAGCTCTTTTGAGTTTGTCAATGAGATTGGGGATAAGAGGAAGGGGATAAGCAGCTTGAATGGTATGTTCATTGACATATTTGTAATCCTGGCAGGGGTGAAGGCCTCCATCCTTCTTTTTGATGAAGAAGAAAGGAGCTGCTTGGGGAGAATTCAAAGGGCAGATTTTGTCAGCTTTAAGATTTTTGTTGAGAAAAGCTTTGGTTGCTGCTTTTTCATCAGGGGAGAGGGGGTAAAGCCTGCCAATCTTTGGAGTAAAGGATTCATCAAGGTTGATCTTGTGATCATAGGGTCAGCTAGAAGAAACATGATCAATTACTTCTTTTAAGAAGACAGAGGCAAAATCAGCATATTCTGGGAGGAGGAGAGATTTTGGTTTCACTTTTTTGACAGCCATAGCAAGCTCAGTAGCTGTGGCAAGTTTGGTGATGGTAGTATTAGGAATAAGTAAGAACCACATTGAATGATCCATTGAATGACTTAGACATTGTGGTTGCAAAGAAGTTGTTGTTGCTGGGTCTCCTTTGGCATGTAGTCAAAGAGCTGTCCATCCCAGACAGTGTTAACATTGACATGGGAGGCAGTCAAGGGGTAGAAGTTGTAGGTGTGGAAGGAGGGGGGGTTAAGTGTGTTTTTGGTAAAGGCAATTGGATTGGTTGGATTCTAGAGGTATGGAGATTTCTCAAGAGGTCCAATCAATGGTGGAATTGACTTTCTTAAGCCAAAAGAGTCCAAGGATGACATTTTCTTTTCCACAATTAAGAATGTAAAAGATAACTTGGTGAGCTACCAATCCAATGTGGACAAAGAGGGACATGGTGAAGAAAATTTGATCATTCTTGTTAGCAGATTGGTCAATGCTGTTGACAATGATTGGAGTGGGGAGTTTGGTTTTTGGGAGCTTATGTTTTTGGACAAAGTCCCAGTTGATGCAAGAGATCTGTGCTCCTGAATTGATCAGAGCATGAGTATCAATAGCCTTCAAGTGCAAGGGTTTGACAACATGAACAGGGATTTGCATAGACTGTTTGGTTATTGACAATACAAGTACAGATGCACAAGAAAAGGAAGGTCATTGCATTGGGGTATGCCCTTCATCTAAAAATTCTTGCCTGGAATGGTGAAAGAGATCTAAGCCATAGTTTTTTCATTGTCATTGTCATTGTCATTGTCAACCTTTCTCAGTTGGGAAATCTCTTTGACCTTTTTAACCTTCTTCTTTGTGGTCTTCTTTGGCCTGGGGTGGTTGAAAGGGAAGACAGGACATTCACTGGAAAGATGACCAGTCTTTTGATATCAAAAGCAGCATTCTTTTGCAATGCAGCATTTTCATTCTTCTGGAATTAGTTTACTAATTTTGATGGCATCAATATCCATGGCATCAGGGTCTTTTGAGGTGCAAGAAAAGGAGGGTGAGGTGAACAAATGATAGGTAGAGGAACCAGACTTGTTCCTTTTGGGAATGTCTTCAGCTTTTCCCCATTGGGTAAGGAAGTAAACAGCCTTTGAGTACCATTTGTCAATTTTGGTGGGGATGGTGTCCATGGACATGATTTGAAACATGAGATGGATAGGAAGGGCTGTGAAGAAGTAACCAAATATGAGAGTTCAATGATGTGAACAAGGATTTGCATAGACTGTTTGGTTATTGACAATACAAGTACAGACACACAAGAAAAGAAAGGTCATTGCATTGGAATATGCCCTCCATCTAAAAATCCTTGCCTGGGATGGTGAAGGAGATTTGAGCCATGGTTTCTTCATTGTCATTGTCATCCTCAACCTCTCTTAGCTGGGGAATTTCATTGACTTTTCTAACCCTCTTCTCCATGATCTTCTTCAGCCTAGGGTTGTTGGAGGGGAAGATGGGGCATTCACCAGAAAGATGACTAGTCTTTTGACATCAGAAACAATGTCCTTTAGTGATGTATTGTTTTCATTCTTCTGGGGTGAGTTTGCCAATTTTCATAGCATCAATATTCATGGTGTCAAGATCTTTAAATGGGCAAGAGAGGGAGGAGGAGGAGAACAAATGGTAAATGAAGGAACCAGATTTGTTTTTTTTGACAATGTCTTTGGCTTTTTCCCATTGGGTCAGGAAATAAGCAGTCTTGGAGTACCATTCATCAATTTTGGTGGGTATGGTGTCCATGGATATGATGTGATACATGAGGCAGATAGGAAGGGAGGCCAAGAAGTATCCTATGAGGATGTTTTCATCCATGATCTCATTGATCTGGACTTTGTTGCAGAATTTGGAAATGAAGGAGGTGAGTTTGGGGATACTGGCATTACCAGCTATGCATTGGGTAGATGGCTAAGTGATGGCTAGGGCTTGGGTATCATGGTGTTTGAAGGTGGTTGTAAAGGATGAGACAAAATCTTTAAAATCACCAAAGCCTTTGGCTGATCCATTAGCCTTGGGGGTGAGAGCCATTTTGTGAAAAGAGGAGGCCCAGGTCAAGGCAGCTCCAAATTTCATGTAAAAGTGGGCAAAGGCAATTTTGTTTGCTTCTGTATTGTAGACTTTGTTGTTGACAAGAAGATAGATTTGGACAGAGTCAAGTCAGATAGTGGTCTTGGTATAATCCCCATCAAATGTTGTGGAGGAACCAACATGGAGTTCTATGGGTTTTAAAAGGATGGTCATTGTAGGAGATATGAAAGGTGGAAGGGGATGTGTGGGGGCAAAGGTGTGAACAAGAGGGGGAAGGGCTGGAATAGGGTGGGGCGCTTGGAAGGGAAATAGAGGGGGATGGGAAGCAGTTGGAGTGGAGGAGGGTGGCATGGGATTTTTGGGGATGTTGAGCATGGAGAAGAGTTGGTGGGCAAGGTCAATGTCTACTTGTTGCTCAGCAGCAGTGGGAAGGGTGGTGTTTGGGTTCTGATGGGAGTGTTTAGAGGGAGAGGGTGATGAGGATGAAGTGTCTGAGGGGAGGTCTATGATGATGAGCTTATGTGTGTGCAATAGAGCTCATTCTAAAGCAGAGGTGGTTCTGGGAGGAATGGTGAGGGATCTATAACAATGATAATCTTAAAACATCAAGCTTAGTCCTTTTGTTACACTTGGTTTGGGTAGGAATGAGCATAGGCTCAAAGAACTAGAACATAGGGTCAAGGGTTTGAGGTATTGACAAAGTACTTGCCACTGAGATCAAGGGTTCTACCAACCAAAATGTATGGTTGGTGGTTTCAAGGATAAGTCTGCCTACCAATGAGGTAGCAGCCAATTTCAATAAGGGGAGCAAAGGGGGAATGAGGTAAATTGAGCAGGACTAAGCTAGAGTACAAGGGATGAAGTACTTAGGCTTATATACTATGCAATGGAAGGTCATAGAATATTGTGGAATAATTATGACTAAGCAAAGAAAGTTCAGAAAGAACAAGAAGTAAAGATAAGAAAGATAAAGGCATGCGACAAACATGTTGTATGTTCTAGAGCACTCTATTGAAGTAGAAGCATCAAGTAAGGCTAATGATGACAGGTAGGAATGACAAGGGAAAAGGAATAGAGGTGAATCATAACACAAGACTTGAGCCTTTCCTCTCTTGTAAGATGCTGCTGCCCTCCCATCATGGCCAGTTCATCATGGGGGCCAGTCTCTGTCGCCTCACTGGTGACATGGGTATCCTGCCTGTCATCTGCCTACTCAGGGTCACTCTCAGGTTGAAGTAAGTGCTGTTTACATTTCAAGCTGGCTGGTTCATCATGTGATGTTTGGTTAGTTTGAGTGGATTTAAAGCCTATAAAATCATCAATATTGAGTTGGGTGGTGGTAATTTGAGATGGTTGTTGTTACAATTCGCCCCTATTCTTTTTCCTTTGTCATTTATGCTTACCATCATCAGCCTAACCCAATGCTTCTACTTCGATAGAGTGCTCTAGAACATGCAACATGTTTGCCACACACCCTTATCTTTGTTATCTTTACTTCTCTTTCCTTTCAAACCTTCTTTGCTTAGTCATAGTTGTTCCACAACCTTCTATGACTTTCCATTGCACGGTATATAAGCCTAGGTACTTTGTTCCTTGTACCCTAGCTTATTCCTGCTCAATCTGTCTTGTTCCCCTTCACTCCCCTCATCGTAACTCACTGCTACCTCCTTGGTAGGCAAACTTACCCTTGAACTACCTGCTATATGTCCTAGCAGGCAGAACTCTTGACCCTGTGTGGCAAGTCCTTCATCATCACCTCGAACCCTTGACCCTACATTCTAGTTCTTTGAGCCTATGCTCGTTCCTACCTGGACCAGGCATAACAAAAGGGCTAAGCTCTATGTTTTAGGACTATCATTGTTATAGATCCTTCACCATTCCTCCTAGGCACACCTCAGCTTTAGAACGAGCCCTATTGCATTCACATAGGCTCACCACCACAGAACTCCCCTCAGATACTTTGTCCTCATCGTCATCCCCCTTTGAAACATCCCACGACCCAGACACCACCC
>JBBPUI010001041.1:0-12666 GCA_038094615.1 Heimioporus aff. retisporus | reverse complement strand
GACTTCCCTTCGCCCATGTTGACTTGCAGCACTGTGTTCTTTCCAGACCGCGGGGATATGATTTCCATCGCAATGTTGGCCTGCTTACGACGAATGAGCAAGTCTCCTTGGATCTAACAAGAGCAGCAAACTGCGTAAGTAAACGTGTGCATTGCGGGGTCGAACACGCACTTGAATTAATAGCCAATCAGGGTATTCCTCCGCATTCCACCCATCACATCCCTCGTTTTCTAACTCGTTTTCCAAATCCCCTTCTAACCCTTCCAAAGCAAATCGAAGTAACCTCCGAGCACGCTGCAATTCCAGTAAGAGTAGGGCAAATGACACTAAACAACGCTTCCAGCCATCGGAGAGCGTGATAGGTGAAGTGGATGCTAGACACTGCAATAAAGAATCTGCGGTGATGTGTGGCCATTGACCGCACAGAGAAAAAGCTTCTTCAAGAGTACCAGCTGTTGCACTTAAAGTCTCTTTCAGAATGTGCAATGCACCCATATATTGCTCTTTGCATTGCAGATAGTGTCTTACAAGCTTGTCAATGGGATATCTCTTCATTGTCCCACCAGCAACCTCATGCTCCATGCGAATGTGCCCCGCGCTAGCATGAAGCTCCGCAATGTACTGCTCCCGAAATGAAGGATCCCCCTCTTTCATCTGAAGGGATGACAGAAGCTGGCTGAAGTCAGGTGCAGTGGGAAATGTGACTCTGTCATTGTCAGACTTGTTGGAAGCCAGCTTTATCAAGTATGGTAATGATGGTGCATGTCGTTTTGAAAGCACTCGGCCCAAGGTAACCTGCCATGCTGGATATTCAGGTATGTGTTGTGGAGCCGCAGTACAAGATGAAAAAGAGAGCAGGTCAGGAACCTGATGATGGCTAGTGGATGTTGCTGGAATGCTGACACCCCACAGAGTATGATCAAATATGGGAGGAGACTTGCTGATGGTTTGAAATTGTGGGCTGCCACATTGAAGAACATGTTTGAGATCCTCCTTGAGCTTCAGGTTGTGGTGACAACTTGCAAAAAGTGTTTGCAGAGATGAGGTCAACTTTCCTATGTCCCACATTTCAGGGTCCAATTGAAACAGTGAGATGGTGCCATTTTGCCAGGCCCTGAGTAGATGCTCCACAGCTGTGTCAATCTCATACCACATATCATCTTCCCCCCAACTTATCATATCCAAGTTACGTGCAGTGTCAATATGGTGCCTCAACACATTCTCAGTGGGGAAGCATCCATCCAGAAACTTGAAATCTGTGCAGTTTTCTGGTCTGTCCCACTTCTTTAAGAATGCTAGGAACATTGAGAGGAAGGAAGCATGGGGATGTGATGAACAAAATGCAAAGATGGGAAGTTGAAACAGTAGCTGCATATGATGAGTGATGCCATCATTGCACTCTTGGAGTATGGATGGGAGATTTGGATCCCAGTGTCTGCCATTGAATGGTGATGGTGAATGAGTGGTATCCCTGTCCATGGCATTGGCCCATATGTCAGCCCAGTTTTGTATTGCATTTAAGTGGGTGAGCTCATCAACAGAAATGTTGTGGATTACAGATGCTGCCATATAAGCAATATCTTCAAGCTCATGATCTGAGGGTGAACAAAAATATTCCACATCAGAGCATAGTTCTTGAGAAGTTGGTACTGCAATATTTTGTGGAAATAAATGTTGACCTCGTCCTGCACCCCGTATGTATTGTGACATTCTCCATTGGTGAGATGGATTGTGTGACATTTCTCTGCAAGTCTCAATCACAAGCTGAGGATGCTGCATCTGACATGACAAGATGGAGGTATCCTCTGTGTATACATAGATGTCAGGGCCAAAAATCCGAGTGAATGACTGATACCCTGCAGATGCCAAAATAGCAAATGCTTCCTGAATGCCTGTTCTTCCTGTCAGGGGGTCAGGCCTCCAGTGAATGCTTGTCTTTTTATGCAGGTGAGCAAGAAAGCTTTTACTTGGATAACTGGGATCACCCATCAAGCAGCCAAGTTCAGTGTCCACTTTGTAGGCATGGTATTTGGGTTGTTGAGACCAATTATAAGATACAAATGGATGAACAGGCACAAGGATGCATCTGGGAATGACTCCCTCTTCAATTTTCTGATTTGATTGTAGAACAAGCTGATTTTCTAAGCCAAGCAGTGTCCCAATGTCTTGATTTCTGTCATAGACCATTCCCTTGAAGTCATTTGACTCAAGGTCACCACCACAGTTAATGAAGAATGATAATTCAAGACGAGGCAAAGTGACAGACAAATGAGGTGAAGATGAGGGATCAACCATGGATGTGGTGACTGTTACGCTTGGTCCGGGTAGGAACGAGCGTAGGCTCAAAGAACTGGAATGCAGGGTCAAGGGTTCGAGGTGACGACGGAGTACTTGCCCTGTAGGGTCAAGGGTTCTTCCTGCTAGGTCGTCTAGCAGGTGGTTCAAGTGTAAGTCTGCCTACCAACGAGGTAGCAGCGAGTTACGATGAGGGGAGCGAAGGGGAACTAGGTAAGATTGAGCAGAACTAAGCTGAGGTACAAGTGACGAAGTACCTAGGTTTATATACTGCGCAATGGAAAGTCATAGAAGGTTGTGGAACAACTATGACTAAGCGAAGAAAGTTCGAAAAGAACAAAGAGGTAGAGATAACAAGATAAGGGTGTGCGACAAACACGTTGTATGTTCTAGAGCACTCTATCGAAGTGAAGCATCGGGTAAGGCCGATGATAATAAGCAACAATGAGTAAGAAAAGAATAGGGGCAAATCGTAACAGTGACCACAAGATTTTCAGGATCCTCCAGATGCTTCAGGAGATCAGAAACCATTTTCCAGGTTAGGCTCTGCATGTCCACAAGTAACTCAGAGCCTTTGCATGCATAATACTTTCCAGGT
The DNA here is from genome assembly GCA_038094615.1 of Heimioporus aff. retisporus. Taxonomy (NCBI): domain Eukaryota; kingdom Fungi; phylum Basidiomycota; class Agaricomycetes; order Boletales; family Boletaceae; genus Heimioporus; species Heimioporus aff. retisporus. The sequence goes on along the minus strand of JBBPUI010001041.1, from coordinate 9,773 downwards.
GTGCAAAAGATCTTCCAATTGTCACCAGTCTTATCCCAAAGGGTTTTGAGAGGACGTATCTCAATAACAGATGTAGACAGATTCAACCAATGAGCATGTTCTTCAACAAGGAATGTTGGAAGGTCCTTCTTTAGTTTCTCCGGAGGAACAAGTTCCAAGACATTGCTTGTATCTTTATCATCTTTGTGATATGCACGGATCACTAGATCATCACCTCTGAGCAAAAAATGAACCTGTATCACTCTCAATTATTAAACCTATTCACATGGAGATCAAGAAACATACAGAGTGGCCCGAGATCAAGGCAACTGTTGCAAATTCCATCCCCTGAAGATCAGATGGGAATACAAGGAGCGCTTGCTAGTAATGGCAATCAACAGATACTCTTATCAGCAGCATGAACGAACATACACCATTGAAAACTTGTACGTATAATGGGTGCTCCCGAATTTCGCGGGGCAATCCTGCCAGTGACCGACCATCAACCAGAAGGGACCCATCAAGTAAATTGACATGGACAGTTTGCGAATTTCTAGTCGCAGTGCCAGCAGTTGTGCAAACTAGCCAATGACAGTTTGGGTGATCCTCTGACTGCCATGTCTGGGAACCTGGTTGATATCCCGGCCAGACGTCACAAACTGCTAGGTCAATGCCTTGATTTGTGACATCAGCCATGATAACATCCCTTAATACTTGCTCCACAGAAACTGAGAGCCGGCGGTCTCGTTCGAGAAGTAACCTCGAGTAATCACGAATGTCAGAAGAACTCAGATGACCAATAACGCGGCATTCTTCCTTGCAGTTTCTGGGGGGAGAGAGATGGCTTGTTGCTTGTATGAAGAAAGCGCAGGCCAACATAGCTTGCACATCCTCCGCAGACCGGAGAACCACGGGAAGCAGGCTATCTCCAACATCGAACGTGCTCCGACACGTGGCAGCCATGTTGCATAGACGGCGACGTCGTTTGTCATTTGTGGCTGCCTGTATTAAGTTATATGAGAGGTCTTGCACCCATCCTAACACCTTCTTGCGCACACTCCGAAGAAGCTGAAGAGCTCGTTCAAAGACTGTCTCGCAAGCACTTGACACAAGTATCCGAGTGAGCAACATCGAAATGGTATGCATTGACACCTCATCCAGCGAGGCCATGCTGGCCTCCAAGAACATGCTTTCGAGCTCGTTGAGCAACACATTGCAGAAATGCGGGTATTGAAGTTCCTGATGCCACACCCACTCCCCTGTCTTCGAGTCAAGTGGGCCAACCTGAGATATTGCCTGGGCCAGTAGGAAATGAACCTCATGAGAACAAAATTTGAGCGTTTTACTGCGCAACTCCCGCAGAATATTAAGCCATTGAAGTGAAGCACCACTGCGTAAGTGGCCGAAAGCAATGAATTCGTCAAGAGAAAAATGCGATGGACAGTTGACTTGGGCAGAGAGGACATCATTAGAAGTGTGACCAATATCTCCAACGTATTTGGCCAGGCGCTTTGTATCAACCATGTCGCTCATACACCCGCCGTGGAGGTCATCAAAGAAGTTATAGTAGGTGGTGTGCTGTGACAAAGGATTGTTTCCAATCCCCCACCATCTTGAGCGTTCATTAGGGGAAGGGGTCCACCGGAACACATAGCCTAGTCTAGTTCCAATACGTGGGTCGAGAGCCTCTGGGTGGAAAAAGGCAAGTTCGAACTGACTGGAACTCGACAATTGCTGGCATGGATGCCTGACGATATAAGGCTGTAATTCAGGAACGTTGGAAAGTAGATCATGAGGCTTCGTTCCAGTTGTGATATCAAATGGGGTCATTCGAGCTTTATCAAAGCGATATAGGAGCTGTGAGGTAGCTGAACGCCAAACACGAAACGGAACAGGACACTGTAGCTCCAATGCGACGACCTTGAAATGCAGCGGCAGCATAGGTACCAATGATTTCGCAGTTGTACTCCCATCAGGTTGACGCATGTCGTATTGACCCTGAGGTGTGGATCTATCGTTCCGAAGGGTCAATGCCAGAGTGGCGGGTCCCTCCCCACCTTCAACTCCCTTCCAGACTGTCCCCACCTCGATGCGACCCTTTAGAGATTGTAAAACAGAAGAGCCATCGTAGTAACGGACCGGAAAGCTGTTTTGCGTAATATCATCCGATAGCACTGAAAAACCTGCATGCGAGCCGGAGTGACGAGTGGAAAGGTGCTGGTATACACGGGAAAGACGGTGGAGGTTCGTCGTCTCGCGCAAAAGCAGCGACTCTAGCAAGCTTGTCGGAATCTCGGGAGAGTAGTCTGCAAGTATAGGAATCTCCTCCACAGCCAGCTGATCCAGCGCAACCCATAGCTCAAGTGCTGTCAGTGTCATGATCGACCGATATTCTGGATTATCCGCATAAGGTATCGAGGCGCCGGACAGATATGTATCCATCAACACCACGAGCCGGTTGCAGGCTTCGTCCACGTTCGAGATGCGAGTAACCCAGCTGTCAAGGCCATGCTCGACTGCTTGTTCCACATCATAAAGGGCTACGTAAGGGTCCGCGCTGTATGCCTTTTCAAAATACGTCAACTCCGCTGACAGGAAATCCTCGAGAGTACCCCTGTGATATTCTTTCGGGTGGAAAGGGACAATGACCGTGTGGCCCGGATGGGCGAGAGCACTACGAAGGTACTCGCCACAATGCGGAAGAGAGAGTTGAGTATCTTTGATTAAGTCGAGTTCGCAAGGATTCCAATATGGAGGTGGAGATTTCGGAGCTTGTAATTCTTTCCCTCTGACATCGAGTGTCTCTTGAAGACAACGACATGTCTCGAGTGCCATTTCTTGCAGCCAGTCAGGGGACGAAGCTCCTAATTTGCTTAAACGCCGAAGGATCTTGTTGGAGATCAAGTGAAGTAAATTACTAGGAAAGCTGGCATCATTGGCTTCCTTTGCGAGTTTGCACAGAAAGAACAACATGAATGATTTGTAGGAAGTGTGTCCAGCAGAAGAGCGATCAAGAGACGTCTGGATTGCAACCTTGATCAGAAGCCAAAGTGATGAACGACGCCATTCGTCGTCCTGCTCCTTCAAACCGCCAAGTTCGTCGCGGACATGTTTACGAATATGAAAGCCCTCGACTGTGCGGCCAACGCTTCGTAAAATTCCGGTGAGGAGAGCAGTAATGTACTCCGGATGAGCAGGTGGAACGGTCGGGGGATTCAGGTCAATCTTGTACGGGAGCGTTAGGAACCCCGCAAGCTCGATTTGGAAATGTGTATCGCCAAAGATTTCGCTTGGTATCTCAACGGCAGTTCCTCCATACGAGCATATGAGCCTTCCCCCTGTTTTCAGCAAAGCATTGCGGTTGGGCGACGTTTCAAATGCCTCAAATAGAGTGCAATTCTCTCGTTTCCGGAATATAACTGCAGCGCGTTGAATTTGAATGAGAAACACGAGAACATCTGCGAAATTTCACGCCAGATTTCACCGGCCCAGAATCTGAGAGCATACCTCCAGATTGCATCGCGCGAAAGCAGGAAACAACATCATCCTTGCACAGGGATCCGGACTGGAGCGAGGCCTCCAAGTTGTCTAGCATCTTTACGATTGGATTCCATTCAGGTTTGAGCGTGTCGTCTATGTGGGAATTATAGGCATAAAGCGCAGTACCGACTGCGCGGGCTAGGGCGATATCATTCGGGATGGTATAATCACTTTTATCGGGGACCTTCACAGGAAAAAACACATGAGTAAAGACATAGTTTAGAGTCGGATCTTTGAGAGTGAAGAATGAGTTAGAGGACATCGAAAGACTTTGGGGGGTAGGCTCGTTGATCGGAGATGGATGAGGTGCGGTAGAGAGCCGTGGGTTTACGAATGCACAGCCACAGGTTCAACACGGCCCGATACCCAGTTGGCCACGGTCAGTCTCACCCTGTAGTATACAACTCCTCTCTTCCCCACCCCGAGCTGCATCCGCCACCTTCAAGCCCACCCCTGCACGAAAGACCACACACGACATAGCACATCCTAAACCCGCACACTCTCGATCAGCCTCTTCCAGACTTCCAGTGTCATCTTCTGTACCTAGTCAACGGTTTGGGAACGACTCTCCTTTATTCTTTATTCTTCCGCGTGCCGGCGAAGAGGCGTAAGCAGCAGCACGCCAAACGGTTGGCGGAGTCGAGCAACAAAATCGAGGGTGCGTGTCTGTTTCCCCATCGGCGATACGGTAGAAGGAGGTTATGAGACGTCGTGTCCTGGCCAGATACGATCCGGCGAGCGCCAAACGATCCGCCCAAACGCGCCATTAGCTGCGTGGGGCGCGGAGATGGTTTCGATGAGAAGGTAGTCTGCCGTGGCCCCATTGGCCGGGGGTCGACTAAGAGCGCGAGAGGCATGGGGCTGGAATAGCACAAGAGGGAGGGTCAGCATGACATGGGTGAGGACAAGAAGCAAAGTTATAGGTACATGCACGTGCACATGCTTGATCGCTCCTGCCTGCCACAGACGGGTTCTGCTAGACACGAAAAGTTTTACGACGACGCCGTCGATCAACGATGTACGTCGAGTCTTGCGCGTTCATTCTCTGGTCTGACTACCCTATTTCGGTCTCGAAGTCGTGGCACATACCCGCTGAAGCAAAATCGGACTAGACCATCACTACAACTCACTACGGGGTCTGCAGCAACGCATCTTTGCATGCTAACTCCGTCGAGCTTTCCTTGGCAAACAGTTCACAATACATAGCTGGGAATGGAGGCGGACACGGAAAGGATCCTAGAGCGTGAGGTGCCCATCAATCACAAGGCAAGTGTACTCCGCATCCTTGCTCATGCATGTTTAGATAAACATACGCTGCTTACAGATTCGCCTAACCGTGTACGACTGTTCAAATATTTTTTGGGCATCATCTCTTATACGACCATTCTTCTCTCTCCTGAACAGTAATGTACTGTGCATTCTCTGGGAACGAATGTAACACCTTTCGACGTCTACAGGTTGCTTCCAGAGGTCAGGCAAATGCTACCGCTAAGCCATACGGCGACGGTTCTGTGCGTGGTGGATTTCACGGCGGTTGTGGCTGGACGTAGATGGAGGGTGGCAAATGGGATGCAATGGGCAAACCAGAACCCGCTGCTCGTGCACGAGACTGATCAGTCCGTTAGACCATCCTAGAACCGCTAGAGGGCAATGAACAATGCACTTTTTCTGATGCATTGATAGCTCCCTCAGCTCCCCGTCTTACAGGTCAAGCGCATTCATCGCCAGCACTTGGACATTTCTTCAATGGCCACAACTTTGTTCTTCACCGTTGATGGAAGTTCGCTGGTCACGTATTGGTAACCTGTTGTTCATGCTCGTCATCCTTCTTTCATGCGCAGGTTGAGCACCTAAGGCAATAGCAATAGAAAATACACGTCGCTGTTACATCACATATGTACATAGTCATATTCACATTCGATTGCCTTGCTATAGCAAGGCCATATGAATGTGCATTTCATCTGCAGATTCTAAATAAATACAAACGTTTACCAGAATAGGATGGGGTTCGAGAATCTTGTACCCCTTGCCAACTCTAGTTATTTATGAGGTCTCGTTTCACTTGTAGATTCCACCAGAGACCTGCATTTTTCCCCAGTCAATAGACTGTTGTATCATCGCGAATAGCGCCGTCAGCCAGACATGGTTGGCGTCTCTGCACCACCCTGAGATGCCGGCACATCTTGCACCTGCATGGGTAATCCTGCTCCAGAGATTTCACGGCACTGGATCCCGCGGTGAATTGCCATAGCAAACAGTGGCAAGGTCCCAAGGAAAATTAAGAATGTTGCGAGGCTGGGCGACTGCAAGTCGGAAACAAGCGCCACACCAGCCATGCTGGATGTGCCGAGAAGAGGTACCACATGAAGAAATTTAGACAATGTAGGGTGGTTCTAGGAACATGATCAAGCCACGAAGAACGGGCGGTGGAGAGTTCTTACATGGAGGAAGCAGTTGCTTATAGCGAGACGAAGGCTGATGGTGTAAATGAGGAGCGTTAATATTCCAGGCTGCAACGCCTTGAATCCAGAAAGTGCAAAGGCGCTGAGCCAGCAAAGACAGTCAGCGTCGCATGCACGTAGATCGCATGCAATCTTACCCGAGGAGCGCAGTGAGCTGTTAAAACAACATATATCTCAGTCAGAGGCATTCGGATGAGTAAGAGAAAACATACGGTATTCAACGAAAACTTGCGCGAGTCTTCTAATTCAGTCGTAAGGTCTGGAGGCAAAAGGGATGGCACCCGTCCAGAGTTAATCTGCAGCCTGAGGGGGAAGAGCTCGCGCAGGCAGCAGATAATGTAACATGGCATGTTGGATGGGATGTGGTGGATGGAAACTGTTGTGCAGGGACTAACTACAGTGGATCGATCGACCAAAGTTTATGTACATGACACCGCACTGCACCCCGAGCGATGAACGGAAATACCGGCTCTTTTTTGCTGTGGCTAAGCTGACGGTTGGCCCACCCAATGTGGCCCGTGGGAGAATGATTAGGTTATTCGACAGTGCCCGCTGCGAAAATGAATCGCCGACCAGGATCGTACCACCTCTTAGGGGCAGAAATAGCAAACAGAGGAACAGACAATCGCACAACTTGCGAATCATGAGAGACTTCGAGGGAGACATTTGTAGGAAACAACAAATTTTATGAATCTCTACGAACAGATTGAAGGAGGATCCAAACCTGCATTTTCTAGCTTTCAGATCTTGCTTAATTTGCACAAAAGATAATAATATAATATTTCTCCATGGTGTGGCAATGATTATCGGGCTATGTGTAGCTACCTGTAAGACGAGTCAGATTGAATCACAGTGATTATTTGGACCAAGTTCGACTTATAAGGCTCCTGATACCCACTGAGCAGTCACTGCTAGCCAGTCAAGGAATTGACGCATGAAAGGCATTTTCTACACATGATACAGTTTTTGCACGTGCCCGGCCATAGAACCGCTACCGCTCCAGATGGCTGGTGCCACCAGTAGCAGTGCCCGGTCCTGAAATGACTTAATACAAGGCTTGGCTAAATCTGGGGCGTTTTCAAATCGAGGGGAAGGTGACAAAAAAGGGCGTTCACTGGGAACACATCTGCACTACCCGGGCACGAATTCAAAAGTAGTGGTAGCTATTGTTTCTACCAAAAAATATACTTGCCAAACTCGTGCCTCCGAGTCTCAAAACAGCCTGGTACCGTACCTCCAGAGGCGACCAGGCCGGCTGTATGCTATGAAGCATCAAGTCAGTCTGCCCATACTGTTGCGTTTTCGTGTTAGTCATACATTCGGGAGTTCAGTCATGAGGGACAGGGGCCAACGCCGGCAGGTGCTAGAGAACCGTAAACATAATTCAAAACGTCCGGACACGCTTGTCAGACAACGAGGGTCTCGAGGCACACTTGTATTACAGGGCTAGCTAAATGCGCGACAACGCTACAATGCTGGCGCCAAAAAGGTGGCTTTACCAAAGCATTTTTGTTGCTGAAGGCCCTAATGTTGACGTCTGCTGTGAGAACGGTGATGGAGTGTCCGATGTCCCACGATAAAAAGGAGTGAAAGAGATGCCGGAATCGCGTCCGGATGAAGCGGCGTCGGAGCCTGAAAAGCGACTTTTGCTGCTGCTGTGAGCTGTGATGGTGCCTCCCACTGTGTCCGGCGCCACACGATGACAGGAAAAAAAGAGGCGCTCAGAATTGGGCACCCAGATAGCGAGGCGTCTGAGCCTGAAAGGTGGCTCCTGTAGAGCATCCCCTGCATCCGCATCCGTAGCAAATGACCTGATCGGCATATAGGCTGTACACTATTTTGATTCAGAGTCTGTCTGTCGGTATGTTTTTATCTGTATCATCTATACGTCTCTACCGTGTTATTCCCCCCCTCTAGGTCTTAAGACTGCCAAGACGAACAAGCTTACGAAGACCACAATTGTTTGATCTTGATGGTGATCGCTGCAGTGAAAATGTATGTAAGCGCGATGGAGTCAACCGAGAGATAGACAGTCTTATATTGGGTAAGGAATCTACTCGCTGAGACCATCGCAGCCCTCCTTGACGGTGCCAATGTATCCGTACCGCGGAGTGAGTCCGCGCTCAAGCAGCCACGTGCCAAATTTGGAGCCAAGCTAGTGCAAAAACGATCAGGATAATTGTCGGCCAGCCGGTATGGTAACACGTACACCCGTCTTCTGGTTCAGCGACTCGACGACGAGGACAAAAGGGCTCGAGCCAATCTTTCGAATGGTCTGGGAACAGAATATTCACAATCTCGTCTTTCCATCTCATACGATCTGGCTCACCTCTTCGTCGACAATGTTGAGCGTCGGCTTGTTGATCAAGCCCACGTCCAAACCTTCTCTACGGCATCGCAGCACCGCATCCCAAGAACGATACAGCATCTCTCCAAGCGACACGACGCATCCCGCCTTGCCTTCTACGATCGTCTCATCCTTTCCGGGGACAAATTGATAGTCACCGCCAAAGAACTTGGTTGCGCCATCCTCTTTGAGTATGTAAGGGACCTTGGAGCGAGTGGAGAAGATGAAGCGTATCCCTCGCTCAAAGAAGACACGTTGCACGACGGCAATCATTTGCAGGGGGTCGGCTGGGAAGTAGAGCCAGGATTGGACATCCGAAAGACCATTGTCGGCAAAGAATGAGTTGACACCAAAGTGACAGGTGTTGTCCGCCATTTCATCAACTATATGGGTTCGGGGCTGGTCAACGACCGTAGCTTTACAAAGAACGCATATACTCGCCTCCTGAATGGGAGAAGTGGGATAGGATGTTGCAGTTGTTCAGTCGTGCCATGGTGATCTCTGAAATAACCATCTCAAGGAACGTAGAGAAGGCGGAGAAAACACCAAACTTGTCAGCATCGAAACCGAACCCGGCAGCGGCGGCAAAGTTGCCACGTTCCATGATACCGGATAATGAACACTTCTGGGTGCTTTTGGTGAATCACTTTGAGACCGGTAGAGCCCTCCAAGTCGCCTGATCGTGAAATAATACATAAGCCTGATGTTTGATGATGTCGCTCACTATCGATGACCATAACCTTCTTGGCAGCCTCTTCTTTGGAAAGTTTGTCGAGGACCAAATTGACTGCCTCACCAAATATGGCGCGGTTTGCACCCGTTTCCTTGGTCGAACCGTTAGGAGTAAACACTTGAAGCAGGTTTGATGCTGCCCAAAATGCCTGTGATAGTGGCCTCGGGATATCTACGTGAAAGAAGATATTTTGTGGCAGCCTTGACGGGAATAACGTCGTGGCCGTGTGTAATTCCTTCGATATCTGCGACACCGGGGGCCATAGCGCGCTTAGCAATGACTGAGAGAGCGTGAGCTGATCCGACAGTGAGTATCGAACATTGGTACATACCGGCGGCAGGGCCATCATGATTAATGACGGATGCGACTGCACTCCAGAGAGCATCGATGACCTCACCCTGGACAGTGATGACCTTGAGACCATGACCCTGAGGATGTTTTGCAAGTCGTAAACCCTTGAGGTAGTCGGAGGGGTGACCGGCGATTATGACGTCATTGTCATCGATCAGAACCTTGATGCTCAAGTCCTGAGCGACAGCGAGACGAGCAGCCTCAGCGTCCTGCTGCGAACCATCAGAACCAAGGCAGAAAATGACTTTTTCTCTGTGGGGGAGAGCGACACAGTTTACATGTGGCCACATGTGACCGAGACGACCGGAAGAAAACTTTACGCCAGGTGTCAGGCCAAGCTTGGGTGTGCTAGCAGCTCGGG
>JBBPUI010001039.1:0-12674 GCA_038094615.1 Heimioporus aff. retisporus | reverse complement strand
CAGAGGCCCTTCTCACCCGATGGGGCCCGGACGGCCTCGGAAAGCTAGGAGGTCCGCTTCTCTCTCTCTCCCTCTCCTCCATCCCAACCCAACCTCCCCCCAGATCCGCGCTGGGCCATGCCAATCAAGGCCCGTGTGAGCACGGCACGAGCAATCAACGACGTTGTCAACGCCTTAAAGCCATCGCCGACCTGTCCCCCTGATGCCCAATCACCGCCGCTGCGGGTCGTAAACGGGCCCACCACCCCATCTTCGTCAACCTTGACTACAGCCGCACAGGAAAACGTCCCCCTCGACGGAATTCCTCCAATCTCCACAATCCGGCTTCCCCTCGGCCTCCTCCCACACCCAGAGGTACCCGAACACGAGGTCGCTCTCGGATGCTTCCTCCCTTCTTTGGCCCTCTCCCAGAGAAAGCCGATCACCCCATCACTCGCTACCCTCGAAAGGGCTGTGTCTGCCCGGATCTACTTTGAGAATCTATATTTTCCTCTTCTTCGGCAGCCTCCGTCTCGGGAACAGAGAAGGGTCGCCATGGAGAGGGACATGATCGCCATGAACCTTTCCGAGGACCAGAAACACCTCCTGCGCGCGCGTTGGCGTCAAAACGAAACAGATCACCTGCGCGACCGCCGCAGAAAACTTGACGTGACCGCCTTCATCAAACTAAAGACTATCGGTCATGGTTCGTCCCTTCCATGAATTTCATATCACTTCCATTCATCTTAACCCCACAGGTGCTTTTGGCGTCGTTTCCCTCGTTAAAGAACGTGATACCGGTCTCCTCTTCGCGATGAAGCAGGTATTTTTGTCTCTCTTTCATTTCATATCTGCCAAATCCATTTATCCTTGCAATTTTCATTTCCCAATTTGTCATTAGTTACGCAAAGCAGACATGTTACGCAAAGGCCAGGAGGGTCACGTCCGCGCTGAGCGCGACATTCTCAAATCGGCCTCCCTTCTTTCCTCTCCAGGTACAGCCGAGTGGATTGTCAGGTTGTACTACAGCTTTCAGGACCGCGACCATCTCTATCTCGTCAGTAGTTCTATCACCACTTTGCCATCTACACTGCCCTTTCCGGAACATTTTTCTGATTCATTTCGCTTTCATTAAAATAAATATAGGTACTCGAGTACATGGGTGGTGGAGATCTCCTCAATCTTCTGATAGAAAGGGACGTTTTCGACGAAGATTTTACCCGATTTTATGTTGCCGAGGTTTGTCTCTCCATTTTCACATCCCCTTCCCCCTTCGAGCGCTTTATTTCCAGATGGTTCTCGCCATCGAGTCATGTCACAAACTTGGTTTTATTCATCGTGATATTAAGCCTGATGTGAGCTCCCTCAATTTTATATATCATTGTTCCTTTCTGATCCCTCCCTCATTCTGATAGAACTTTTTGTTTGATCCGGAGGGCCACATCCGACTTAGTGATTTCGGCCTCGCGTCAGTCCCGCCAAACTAAGCGGGGACCTGGTCCCCCATCTTTGGGTCCAGCGCTAACCTACCCACCCTTACAGCACCGATCTTCATTGGGCACATGACACGTCATGTATCCCATCCTTCATTTTCTCATGATAAGCCTCTGATTGATTCCAAAACAGACTACGAACAGCAACGAAGGCAACTGTTGCGCAAACACGGCATTGACCTTGACGATGGAAACGGTTTCATGGACGGAACAAGGACAAGGCGGATGGACAAGAAAGATGTCGAATCGCTCTTGGGTGACGGCGACGGCCAGGGTGGCATCTTCACCTGGCGCGAAAAGAATCGAAAGAAGGTAGCCGTCGTTCCCATTCTCTGTTCCATTTCCGCGCCGCGCTATCATGAACCCTCACGTTTTCGCCACGCTACAGCTAGCGTATTCAGTGTAAGCCTTTGCTGCTCTTGTCCACGCTTGGTTGTATATATTGACGCTTCCATTCCGACCCAAAGTTGCGGCACCAACTCGTATAGTAAGATATTTTGCCTTTATCCTTTTAATGACGCCTCCATTTTTTTCATCGCTAGTGTCCCCCGAAGTTATTAGAGGTAACGGCTACTCTTTTTCGTGTGATTGGTGGAGTTTGGGTGTGATCATGTTCGAATGTTTGTATGGGTAAGGGATCGGTGGTTGGCGGTTCCGTTCACGTCGCTCATTATACGCTAGACACCCTCCATTCCTAAGCAACTCCGTGCGCTTGGCTTCGATAAGCACAGGATTAGAAACAGGCTGACCGACAATTTTTTTTTTTAGCGCCATGTGACTCGCCAGAAAATTCTCAACTGGAGGCAGTCACTCAAGTTCCCCTCCCGGCCTCATGTTTCGCATGAGGGTATCAACCTGCTGAAGGCACTCCTTTGTGAACCAGAAGATCGCCTTGGAAGCCAGCCATCTGCATCGGTTTTCCGCCCAGATTCCCTCGCAATTCAGGCGCGCCGCAGCGGTTTCATTTTACCAGCTTCTCGAACCAGTGATGGAGCAGAAATGATCAAGGTGTGTGTCTTTTCCACGCCGCTCTGTCTACGTACTGATCGGCCGAGATATCAGGCCCACCCGTGGTTCGGAGGCATCGACTGGGACAATATTCACAGATATCCCGCACCGTATCGCCCGGAGTTGACCAATCCTGCAGATACGAGGCATTTTGACTCCGACATTCCCCCGGAGGCATGCATTGATTCATTTCTACGGCCTGTACACGCTCATCAAACACGTTGCTTCCTAGCCTCTAGCTCCTGCCAATGGTGCGCCCGCGAATGCCACCAAGGATCCTCTCTTGCGAGATGAGGTACATGGAGAGGAAATTCTCAACGTCCGCAAAGCCCTTGCATTTGCGGGCTTTACGCACAAGAGCCCCCGTGCGATCAAATATACCCGGGCTGACCGAGCCTTTGATGATGGCGTTCACATTGAAAGAGGCCGCTCGCGCTTTCCTAGTGTCCGCGATGGTGGCAAAGGCCGTGCTATTTCTTTGTAGCCTGCGAGCGGCGTGTGTTGTGGACCCCAATTTCAAGTGGGCGTGACGGATGGCATGACGCCGTTTGCGTTATGTGGCGTATGTGCGGAAAGCAGCGACCTCGCTGCAGTGATGCGGGTATGACAACATGATCTGCGGAATTTGTGACGGTTTGCGTTCTCTCTTTGTCCTTGCCTTTAATGTACTTCGTCTTAGCACCACCATGCGGCCGCCTAGATCCTGGCGTGCTCGAGCTATTAAATCACTTGTGTTCTTCGCTTTACGTCTTTGGTGGAAACTACACTCCCTGGGAGAAGTTTCCTCTGGACGGCACATGCTCATCGCCACTGCATGGTTGAGGCATGATTCCGGGATTCCGTCACTTTACGTGACCCGTTGAGACGTTTGTAGCTGCCCGCCAGCTGAAAAGTCGACTGCCTCGCGGCCTCATCACCAAATGAAGATGGCTGTGTCAGAAGCCGCATCGGAGTAGGTTGTTTTTTTCCACCTCAAATTGGTGGAGAAGGGGGGAAATAGCGCGCGCAGTCGTCTGCAAAACGCCGACGCCCAAGATGGTTAAGCTGACTTTCGAGGTGCCCTGTTCGAGACTCGTCGAAAGCGAACAAGAACGGTGTCATTCCAACGTGTATCATCAAACGGGCTGGGCATCAAACAACTTGGGCTTCTTCCCCTACGCCAAGTGACGACAGAAATATCTCTATAACGTTAGCTGGAGTACGTACGATAAATAAAATACTGCAATAGCTAAGATGGTATGATGCGAGTAGTGAATGCGGGCGGTGACGACACGATCAATAAATAGTATGTATCGATAGCAATGAATAATGCCGAGTATCGGGATACACCACTCTGAAGGAGAAAGAGTGGGAGAAGTGGGATGACGATGGGAAAATGATGTGTGCTACAGTGGGGCGGATGTTAAATTAGATGAATGTAGCGTTGTCAATGCGGAAACAAGGCTTTTTTTTTGTTTCTTTTTGCGAGGTGGTGGTGGTGGTGGTGGTGACGACGTGCGGGTTTACTGCTTGTCGCTGTGTTCGTCGCTCGAGCTCTCTTGGTGGCGGCTGAGGGCCTCGGCGTGTACCCGCGCGTGCCGCCGCATGTTGCTGAGCACGCTAAAGGATCGCCCACAACCCTCGAACGTGCAGACAAAGGCTGAACGACACGTCGGTCTGAGACGGTTCGATCGGAAAGAGAGGCCACTCACGTTTCTCTCCCGTATGACTGTTCAAATGGATCTGAGAGGCACGTCAGGGAACACGCAGAAGGACGATGGGGGTGGGGCGTCACCTTGAGACTGCTCGGCCGAGTGAATCCCTTGCCACAATAGTCGCACTCGTACTTCAACGACGACGGGGAGGGTCCGGAGGGTTGGCGGGCCTCCGGTGCTTCTCGATACTGATCTCTGATGGCGCCGTCGGCATAGGACCCTGACCGTGACGCGATGCCGACGCAAGTGTAAGAGTAATGGTGAGATTCTGAGGCGAGATTTAAATATGGATGAGACCCTGGTGGGGTACTGTGATCGTGGGGCGCGGCGAGTTGATCCGCCTGGGAAGTAGAACGAGCGTGATGCCGAGAGTGTGGACATGGAGTCATCGGTGATGATACATTATCGGGAGGGGATGCGCGGGATGCGGTACCACAGCGTTGCTGTGTGGATGAATAATAAGTGGCCGAGGACAGAGAACGCTATAGAGAGAGTAAGAGAGAGAGAGAGAGGGGTAAGCCGTCGGCATGGGACGCGTACGCGTGTGCGTACCTGGACGCCGGGTCCATCTAGCTGGCAGTCTTGACGACGTTCGGCTCGGGAAAACGATCGGTCATAGGTCTGGGGACCGGGTACGATCCACGGAGGAGTCACGCTCGTCGGTGGTCTGGGGGTACGAGACAATTCTTCTAGGGGAGCGTCAGATGGACGGAGACGACGACAGACGAGGAGGGCGGACCTCGGAATAAATCACGAACGGAAGGGAGCGTCGGTCGTACATCCTCTCGATACATTATGCGGTAGAACTTTGGTGGATAGGCTGGAGGGAGGGTAGAATGCTGCGAACTGGACCGGGGTTTATATAGGGGAATACGGTTGTTGCACGTTAATCATGATGGAGTGGAACTCTGGCAGAAAGACGTTATGAAAGTTCAGCGCTGCATCAGCCTTCACTACCCGTACTGCGGGAAAGTGGAATAGCAGATTCATGGACACCGTTACCAAGATGTATCCGTGCAAATAGCAACGTCTTTTGATCGTCGCCGAGATTTGTGTGCTGTGCACGAGCCGACGCTGATCCCTCGACTCCACCGTGGTCGAGAATAGTCGCAGGACAGCAACAGTAGAGGGCATCTAGTCGCGTAAAGATATGAAACGCTGCACACCAGGTGTGGGAGGAATATTTACAGCGTGAGGCGGCAGCAACGGAGCAAGAACATGATGCCGTGTGCCTCGGGACATCATTAGCTGAGATGGATTGACCGCAACGGATCAACCGGGACCAATAGAGGTATTTCGAGTTGGCACCAGGGCTACAATCCACTCTTTCGAACAACTCTGCAGGCCATCTTTCTCACGACTGCGGACGAGCATCGCCAGCGAACTCAATTGACTTGCGGCAGCCCAGGAGTTGAGAATCGCATTGTAATTGGGGGTAAGGAAAACAGCCACAAAGGAGCATTTTGTGGTTGGACGGTGTATTAATTAAAAGGACGAGTCTCATGATTGACGAGAGCAGCCAAGAGACCACCTATGTCACAAATATCACTCAACATGTCCAGCAGCCAGCCGCTGTGCCTCCTCCGGCGTTGTGGTGTTTAAAGAGAGGGCATGAAGCCCGTGACTGAGCTCGTCTGACAGGGCCGAGTAAATCATTCGGTGCCGCTGTAAAGTCGACTGAGAGAGTGGATAAATAAGCATGTTGGCGTTGGAGATGAAAAAGGCATGAATACCTTTCCCTTGAATGCTTCTGAGATGATCTGCACTGCGAAATCTATATGGTGGGAACACGTGAGGTGGATTTATTTGCCAGCATCTAGAAATGAGAGACTGACGTGTTTCACCACTACCCCCACCTTGAGCCCTCATGGCAGCATGATGGCGGTGGAGATGGGACTCGTTTGTAATGGTGAGTCGTGAAGGTCGGAGGAGAGTCGTTAGCTAAGAAATAGGTTGGAGGCCGTCCGTGGTGCGCTGATCGGGATATACCGCTCACCTTGTCGTGCATGGTGGATTCGACTGGCCCACGAGATCGAGATTCGGTCATGGCCGTGGACATGTTCCAATGGAGTTGTGTACTACGGTTACCCACTGAATGACGAACTAGACCTGGTGGGCGAGGACGAAACATTCAACTGCAGTGAAGCGACTGTGCATCAATACGCAGCCATCAAAAACGGTGGTTACAAGGAACCATACCGTTTGACTGGCCTGACCTTGCCTGATGCTACCGAACGGTTTCAAGTTGTGAGGCGAATTTGTCAGCAGCCAGAAAGGTCGGCCGACAAATCACAAGTACGCTAATGCTGGTACTGGTAGTGGTACGGTGTATAGAGGTCGAGCCGGTTTCGGGTGGCTCTGGCATGCGATGCAACGAGGCGGTGTGGTGTTCAGCGTCTTGACACATAAAGTCGACGATGATCGGTACTACAGGACAGCTTTGACCCCAAAATACCGCCCCGATCGTGCTGAGATAGACGCAACATCGACCGTTGGAGGCTCGTTCTCGACGGAGATTTCTGCTTTCTCCTGGAACACCATGGCTCTGCCCAACTGCTGCGTATCAACACTTCATTTTAAATTCTTTTTGTTCTCTCCTTTTGATGATTTTATGACTTGTGATCTCGATTGTGCTACATACCTTGTCACGTGCATCGCGTTCCACACCCACCCTGAGCACGACGCGCCTCGCATCCTTCTTGCTCGAAGTTCATCGCGATGGCTGCCCCGAATGAAGAGCGGGAAATGACCATACACCAGCGTGGTCTTGTCGACACCTGTTTTGAAGAGGGCCAGTATGAGTCCGGCATAGCTGTTCTGGACCAGTTGCGCTCGCCGTCTCTCAAACCACCCGCGCAAGTCTCGCTGTTCTATTCTAGATCCCGATCTCATCGCCTTCCGACAGTGATCATATCCGACAACTCCTTTACATAGCTCTCTTCCCTCCTCCGCCGGCTACTGGCGACCAAATAGCCCAACACGACCAGCTTCCCCCTTCTCCTGCCAAGGGGTCGCCCTCAAAACAAAGACCTTTTTCTTCAAAAGCATCGCTGTCTCCCTCCGCGACCGATTCTGACGCTGCGCGGCGCGTCCTGTTTTCGTTCCTTGCTACGAATTCTCCCCGTTCTTTATTTAGAGCACTGCCGAGGTATCCGTTGGATCCCGCCACCGAAAACGACTTGGTGGCCGATTCGAGCGATAACAGCCATGACCAGGACTCGCTCATCGCCCTGGAGTCACTATGTATCAAGGATTGCAAAAACTGCTGGGTCATGCTCAGAGACGGATTCATACAGCGCAAAAAGCTCTTGCCTCAGGGCGTGAGGAAGAAGCGTACAAGAGCTGCATTTGACACCGAAGATGCTGCCTTCGACCAAGGACATAATCACGACACGCTTGCGATAGTTGCGGAGCACGCTTGGCCGATCCTTCAGTGGTTGTTGTCCTTGTTTGAAAAGGACTGCCAAAATTCTACCGGTAAGCACTCGCTCCTCAACAAAAGTCAGAAACGGCTGCTATCTCGCCCCAGAAAAGTACTCGCCACTCCTCTTGTCGCAGATTCCTCCTCCAAGAGGAGGGAATGGCCCACGATGGGATGCAGGTGCTCCACTCGATGTCGTTTTTCACGCTATCAACGAAGACGATGGTGAACGTCGACACATGGGTGTCCAACTATTGACACTGGTACGTCTGTGAATCACATCGGATGGTTCCGGCCCACAAATCGAGATCTTTCGCAGCTCATCCACCTGACGCTCTCGGGATCTTTCGACGGTCCGATGTTTGCAGCAACACTGACCACTCGCTTGTATACTTCTTCTGTCCTGGTCGCCCAGAACTTGATGGAGAGCTTGCCAAAGACAAACCCGGTACTCACGTTCAAAATCACCGTATGCCAGAGATTTCTCTCATCTTCCACATCTATCACTGGGAGGGCTAAACCCCGACCCAAGCCCCTTCCCCGACGCGGAATGCAGCGTAACTCCGATAGTATGGCATCCATTACAGACACGGAGGTCGGACCGACACACCCATCGCGACCTGCGATCGTGGCGTGCTCGGAGGTTTTCCAAATACTCTGCAGTGAGCACCAGTCTCAGGGATCGGCTGCAGAACCACCGGTGCCTGCCATGAAGTATACCCTTCTTGTTTCGTATGCTCTCCTCCAGGAACGATTACCGCCTGAAGAGAGAGATGGTGATTGGAAGATTGCACTATCAAATGGCATGCTGAAGCATACTATTGATATAGCATTTCCTGGAAATAGCACGTATCACCAAGCTCTCACCCTTATCGCATGTTCTTGGCAAGTGACTTAACTACTTGGTCTGGCACACCAACTTTGTCCATCGACGCGTTTGATTAGTACAGTTATACTGTGGCGACTTCAGCTCCACCGTCCGATTCATCCCCTTCTACTTCTAATTCTAGGTCCATAAGGTCCCCCTCGTCAGCGCCAGCGGCGTCCTTGCCCCGGCTCTCTTGGTCACGGAATATTTGGGCGAGAAATTGGGACGTGGTCGCATCCTCTGGACGCTTATCTTCTCGAACACGAACGAACCGGGGAAACCGCAGACTGAGCCCTCTCGTGGAAGATACTTCACCCAGCGCGGCGACGGAAACAGGGCTGAGCGTGATGCTGGATCGTTCAGGTACAACGTGGTCAGCGGGAGAGTTTCCAAAATAAAAATAAAAACAATGTTGAGATTTGCTCACTCTGCGCCCCGGATCTCCCAGACCTCGCGAGGTTTAAAATACACGTCAGGTTTGAAACCTAGATCCGGAGGCCGCCACGATCAGACACGCTCAACGTCTACCAAAAAATTAACGATCCACCTCCAAATTCGCAAACTCCCAAAGGCTGGTGTGCGCAAAAGTCGGAACTTTCGGAGTATCTCCAAGTAAGGTCCTGTTTCAAGAATACACATCGTTCGTCCGTACGCCATGGACTAAGAATGGGCATACCTTGTAAAACACATCGGAAAATCCTGTTTGAGATCGAGATCATTACTCCAAGTACGAAGCGATCGGCAAGACGAAACCTTACCAGACATGCACTTACAAACAGCGACAAGCCTGCCTGCCGTGGCATCCCATGCAGCGAGCAGGATAGGACTCCACCATCCCGCTTTGCGTCCATTCCCGTGCCATGCTCCGACGGGAACCATGTCGAGCGTGTCCCCAAGACCAACCACGTAATCTTTTTTGAGCTTCAGCCATGCAAACGTTCGCTTGTCTATGATGGTACGGCGGGTTGAGCGTCAAGATATACCAGATCATTCATTCGCTTACCGGGTTCGTACGTGGCCAGCAAAGGCCGCCTTCGTGTCGTACCCCTATGGGCGGATGCTGTGTCCAAAAGCTGACTAAGAATGAGAGCGTGCTCGTACGGCAATCCAACTGAAAGCCAGCCTTGATCATGAGACCTTCGCACCGACTTTCTACGGCCCGTTTCCAAAATGCCTCAACACAGTCTCGTCCTTGCTCGCTTTCGCAGCTGTTTACATGCTGGAACTGGGCGGTTCCTGGCTCCCCTGGTGTCAGGGCTGGGAACCGACTTTTGAATAGATGTCGCCTTTCCCGGTATGATCGCTCCAATAGGATCTAGGCCACGACGTTGAGTCAAGCGCCACGAAAAATGATGAAAGCCAGACCGACCTCGCCATCGAGGTACATTAAGTCAAAAGCAAATACGCACACTGGCACTTTGATGTCCCGGATCCCAACATTCTTCCTTGCTCTATTCGAAAGTTCTTGGAAAGATCGGAGGCCGCCGTCATTCGGATCTATGGCAACGATCTCCGAATCGATAATAAAAGACGCCATGTTGGCCACCCTTCCAAACATGCACCTGACCAATGAAACCACATCCGGATACTAGGACCGGAGCATAAGATTAGTCAACGGAACGTGTCAAGTGATGGAAAGCTCACTTTCTCAGTCATGTTTTCTAGATGCCGAGAGAAAATATGGACAGATGGATAATCACTGTCGACTTTTGAGGCGTGGATTTGTGCACGCTGGCCATCGTACTTGAACTCCGCTGTGAATGGCAATTCATTCAACCGATGATATATTTCGTCAAGTGATCGAGCCGGAGTGCCCAGTGTGGGATGGAGGGGAATGCCTAACTTGAAGAATGACTCAAATGGTTAAAGCAAAATGCGGTCAGTCTCACCGACGGTGAGGGGCACCCGTGCGGAGAGCCCATCCAGGCCACCGGCGATTGCTCCCGCAACAATGTGATTATAGTCGGGATGTTGGACGTACACCTGTTTGACGAGTGCCTCGGCATTCAAAAATTTTGACAACAGCTCGCCACGTTGGTCATCTTCTTTCTCTTGTTTTCCCGGCGCTGACGGTTTAGCATTGGTGAGGAATTGCGGTGTGACATGCAGTGGCGAATCGGACGGGATGGGCACGCTTGGGTTTGGAGGCGGCGACAAAACCAGTGCTCTGGCAAGGGCTGTCAATATAGTCGTTCGGACGGCGCCTACACGCAAACTTTGTGACAGAGTGCGGACCAAAAATCGGGTCTCTTCTCCCCTTGCAGCGACGAGCAGTCGCTCCACGATGGACTGTTTCTGCCTCGCTGCGCCCTGACCCTTGGTTTGGGCGATTTTCAACAAAGATTGGTATACAGTCTCCACGAGCAAAGGAGGGTGGGGTACAAGCGTACGAAGCTTGGATTTGGCCGCAAAGGCGACATCTCCCGGGTCGCCAGAGGAATTGTATAGCTTACGAAGGGCGGCAGTTGTAAGACCGGATACGTGTTGAATGGCCTTGGAGATGACAGATGCGCCGATGCCGAGCTCGAGTGGTGAATAAGCGGGTGCAAGCGTGCTTGACAACAGGTAAAGTGCCGGCAACAGGGACGGAGGATGATATAATATGAGACAACGCAGAGCATTGGTCAGTGCGTTGAGGATGGCGATGCGAGAGCGGGTTTCCGCCAGTGTGGCAAGCGCATGCACGAGAAAGGAGTACGGCGCTGGAGAGCCCACCGGCCAAGGACAGGTTTGGATAGGATAGCCCAGGGGATCGACTGCCACCGGACTGTACTCAGCATCGGGCAGTCCTGGACCCAGATCGGTCGGACGCCTTGTTGGCAGAGATGCCGTAGCGTTCTCGCAAACATCAGGGGGTGATGCAGACCGGCCGTGAGACGATGGGGATGCTAACGCTACCATCGAACCTTGTTCATCAAGGTCGTCTCCTGAATCTAGCTGGATAGGGTTTTCCTGAGTCCCATGTCCGTGCTGCCATAATTCATTGTACAATCTGGTATCATTCATTGTTTCAATGGAGGAAACTGATTGCTCGGAAACGAAAGCCGAAGAAACATCCCTGCGAATCTGCCGTGATGGTGCTGTTGTCGGAATCTGGCTGCCGTCGGAGGAGCTGACAGCACGGAAATAAGTGTCCAGAACACCCTGGTCATGAGGAAGTTTGGTCTTTTTCCTCCTCGAGGAGAGGGGGGTCGAAGTGGAGCGTTTTGACATGGAAGGTAAAAGTGCAGATAGAGCGGGGAGGAGGAAGACCGCCGTATCAGGCATACGTCATTTGCGTCGATCAAACTAGGAAGCCCATTTTGGGATACTCGGAACAGTAAAAGTCAGCGGTCTATTGGCAGACAGTACGACAGCATGGACAACAAAAACAAAAGGTATATTTTCGGCCGATATCAGGCGATGTTGCGGGTAGCTCGTGGCTGATCAATCCTGGTGCGCCACGACTGTGGGCCAAGCTGTACCTTATGTCTACTTCCGGCGGCGTCGCTCGATGAACGGGGCATGGTTTCAGGGCCTGTAGGACCAAGAAAGACGTCGAAAAGGTCAATCTGCATCGTGCCTGCAAGATCCGCTCTGACGAGCCCGGGCCAAGATGACCCCAGAACCAGCGTAGCGCGTGCAACATTGAACCTAATTCGCGGAATAGTACGGTCCGGGCGAAACTTCTGGGAAAAAAGTCAAAGGTTCGATCATAACGGAACTGGTCGGGGCTATGCGCTAAGAATCATAGTTGTCGTACCACCACACGGATCAACCTTGGGACGGCCAAAATTCCCTGTAAGTCTCTGGTGAGCGTTCGTTTGACAATTCTCGGATTTGGGAAAGCGGACTTAGTTGTCAGCACGCGCAAGGGGTTAGCTGCGCGCTTGCCCAGGCATTGCCACGATGTCCGCTGAGAAGATTCAAGAGTCCATACTTGGGATTGATTCCGGTTTGATGGTTGAGTCGACGACAAGTTACCAGAGGGCACCATCGATGAGAAAGTAATATCCTCACTCTAGCTTACTTTGGTTAGACATGCAATAATTATCCTTGTCAGGGTCGTGTTATTCAACGCATCTGCTAAACGCTCAAGATCAGTTACCTATCAGGCACATTCGTAGTGAATGTCCAATCGGGTAACCTCAGGCGAGATCTCGCACAAAGTAGTTACGACCAGTTATGTTCTCTTGTGCCGCACTCACCCTGTTGCGGCGCCGGCAAATTGC
>JBBPUI010001038.1:0-12675 GCA_038094615.1 Heimioporus aff. retisporus | reverse complement strand
GGCAGGGAGTCCCTCCGCGAAGAGAGGGAGAGTGGGTCGAGCGAGCGGGCGTGAGGGAGGGAGGGAGGTGGGGACTTCCGAGGCCAACCAACCATCGATGCCCGATTAACATCCCTCCATTCTCCGATAAACAAAAAAAAAGAGAAAAGCTGACCATACACGTTTTGTTCTAGCCTCGCTGTATACACGCACCTAGCACCGCGCGGGGCTGTGTGGGCGCACCCTGTTCATTATGATCCATTATGAGGAACGCGTGTGCGTGCGCGTGCGTGTAACGTAAGAAGACAAGTCATAGGCTTTGATTCGTTGAACAGTCTCGGCGGGGACCATCCAGGAGTTGATTGGACGGGCAAACGGCTGCATCGTAACCATGCATACCCATTGTTGTTGCAATGAGACGACCGGCCGACACGCGCAGGTCCTTGGACCCTTTTGTCCTCCCCGGGATCGACCCTGATCGGGAAACCTCGACGCTAATCGGCTTGCCGTTTTTTTTTCTTCACTGCGGAAGACCAGGGGAGGCGAAGGCACGGACGCAACGTCTGCGTACGATGCGAAGCTGCGTTCTGGCTGTTCACGAACGGTCGGCTGAAGACTTGTTCGCGGCTTGTTACTATCGTAAAATGATATCATAAAAAAACAAAAACAAAATAGAGGAAAACAATTTAGAGTTTTTATATCGCGTACACTTTCAATACGTTACCAAATTTGGATGCTCGTTAACCTTCGTAACGACGCTCACTTGCCTCACTCGCTTGACTGGAGGTCACACTCCTCCTGTTCTGTACCTTTCGCTCCCCAACAAAACACCATGCCGGCGGCTCGATAGCCCCATGAAAATGGAGAAGTTGTACCCTGGTGAGGCCTTGTATCAGAGCTATCCATTTATTGTTCAAAAAATTTAAATCAGATATGGTGACTGGTGGTGAGAGTCGAGACGCACTCTGTGGACCGGGCATGCACCTCGCAAGCTTGGAATTCCGATAATCAGAAATCGATAATCATTCATGATGCACGAGTCCCAGTCAATCGGAGCACGAGGAATTAAATGGTCCTGTCAGGGAATCGTGGTGACTTCAAAGTGATGAACTTACCCGACGTGCCCCCAACCATTGACACGACTCAAGCCCAGGGCTTTGGGTTTGCTTCTAGGGTTGGTGACCAAGACGAAGAGCCTGTCTATATCTTCACTCGCACTACGGATAACCAACCAGCTCTTTAATTCTGCCACTCATGGAACTGTTCTACATCTACTGTAAACATGTTGGTCATCGTCGGCTCTCCCTTGATGCCATTACTCACCCGGACCTCCTTGACGATACAGAGTGCGGATAATGGCGATTTACAGTACCTCATAACCTTTGCCGACCGCGACGCAGCGGATGAGTGGTGGCGCATGCTATCCACCTATCCTAGCCCCTTCGTCGGATACCTTAAACGACTTTCCCCCCAGTTTTATACCCTTGTCGGTACACCGAGCTTTACTACTGATTACCACAAGCAGATGTATGAAAAAGGGATGTCGATGACTTTTAGCACGGCTAGCCCGAACACTACACCCATAGGAACTCCTTGCGTCATTCCACCAGTCAAGGTCACCGACCACATCAGTGGCAAGTGGTGCGTTTCGTGCCATCAGAATTGACTCCGTGAAACGACACATATTTCATACAGGTACTTCATACGATCCAAATCCGACCCTAATCGATACTGGTACTTCCGGAATGATGGTGTATGCTCGGTGTGCGGCGAAGAGGACTGCGCCACCATCCACGTATCGACCAAACATCGCTCGCGATTTCGCATCCAGGCGCGCTACCCGCCAAAGGAGTACCAGTCTTCAAACAAATTTGTTATGATCAAGCGCGACGAGATATCGATTGCAGCCACCAAGGAGTACGTCCTGAGTATTAACGATGCGGAGGAGCTCCAGGCTACAAAAGGGAGGCGTGCCGGACTCTCGGACTTCGTGTTTGGAGATCTCGAGGACAGGTTCGCGACGCGCGAGGAGAGACAGGACTACGGAGAGGGTTTCCACGAGTATGTCGTGCCGGTGGAGAGGGGTTTGGGTGAGGCTTGGGAAATAGTCGGTTGAGGTGGGTTGGTTGAAAATGACTTGGGACGAGTTGTGCAACGTTATTTTATATGTTGGAACTGTCGTCGTCGGTCGATCGGTGCTGTTGAACTCTGAATCAGAGAGATCGCAAATCTCGGTCTGATCCAATAACGACCGACGGGGTTGAGTTGGACGATGTACGTGAAGGAATGAGGTTCGGGCGGTGGGCGTGTCGCTTAGTACCTTTTCGCTTCCAACGCCAACAAATCCAACATGTCGGCTCGCCACTGCCAGGATTATGGAGTTCACAGCACCGATCAATCGACGACGACATTTTCTAACGATGTTGCACAAATCCCGAGTTGTTTCACTCAATCAACGATCTCCCAAGCCTCGCCCAAACCTCTTTCCACCGGAACAACGTACTCGTGGAAGCCTTCTCCATAGCCCTGTCTCTCCGTGCGCGTCATGAACCTGTTCTTGAGATCTCCAAACAGAAAATCCGAGAGTCCGGCACGCCTCCCTGTTGTAACCTGGAGTTCCTCCGCATCGTTGATGCTCAGGACATACTCCTTGGTGGCCATGATTGATACCTCGCCATTTCTGATCATAACAAGATCGTTTGAAGACTGGTGCTCCTTTGGCGGGTAGCGCGCCTGGATGCGGAATCGCGAACGATGCTTGGTCGACACGTGAATTGTGCTGCAATCTGCTTCGCCGCACACCAAGCACGGTACATCGAGATGGAAGTACCAGTACCGATTGGGGTCCGACCGGGATCGTATGAAATACCTGTACGGAAGGTATGTCGTTTCAAGGAGCCAATTCTGATGGCACGAAACGCACCATTTGCCACTGATGTGGTCCGTGAGCGTGATTGGTGGAACGACGCTAGGGGCTCCTTCGGGCACCCCGCCCGGGGCAGTTCGGCTGAGGATTGTAAACATGCCTCTTTCGTACAGCTTTTTGGTGTCAACGGTGGCACCAGCACCCAGCTTGCCAACTTGGGCATACAACTGAGGAGACAGTCGTGTAACCTGTCTGGCTGGGGAGCTAGGATGGTCGGTGGATATCTTTCGCCACCACTCGTCCGCTGCATCGCGGTCGGCAAAGGCTATGAGATACTAGTAATCACCATCACCCGTACTCTGTGTCGTCGAGCTCTGTGTAAGTAACGGTATAAAGGGGGGCTAACGATGACTGACGCTTTTATAATAGACGTAGAACAACCCCATAGTTACCTAGTAGACTCGGAATTGAAGAGTTGGTTATCTGTGGCAGGGATGTCCTCGCGACTCGCGAGCAGACATATAGACCGGACACTCGATCTCGATCGGCCACCTCGAGAACTCCCCAAAGCCCTGGGCATGAGTCGTGTCAATGGTTTGGGGCACATCGGGTAGGCTCACTGTCGCTGCGACGTTGCCATGTCCAGCGGTGAAGGCCGTTTGGTTCCTCGTGTTCCAATCAACTAGGGCTCATGCGTGATGAATGATGATCGAAACACTGGCATCAAACTTTCAGGGTGCATGCCGAGCGCCTCTCACCACCATCATGATGCCCTAGAATTTAATACAGGAACAAGGGTGCTCTGACTCAAAGGCTCACCGAAGTTCAGTAGATACTGCGGGCGATGGAACGTTTACGTAGCATATGCGATGATTTCTTTAGTACACTTGCCCCGCGGGCCGCGAGATTTTCACTTGCGGGTTCGAGAAGGCAAGTGAGTATTAGATCACGTCTGTAGGTAGTCGTGAAACTAATACGGGCAAGTAAAGGAGTGTAAAGCTCAATGCCAGATAGCTTACCTCCGGTTGACATGGTACAAGACTGGTGAACAAATGCTGTACTCCGGTTAGCAAGTATCCAAATATAGTGACGTAGTGAAAGCGTACGAAATATGGATTATCAAGTATCTAATAGGCGGACCAATCTCCAATAGCGAGTTGAGTAGGATTCCCCAGTTCTGATTCAAAATGGTACATACATACAACACAGCCCTGGGAGGGGCCAGGACGACTCGAAGCTACCCAAATCCAAGAACACTCCACTGTCTCCACATGAGGTTGACGACGAGGAACAGATACTGACCCGCTGATATAGGCCATTTTGAGCACAAGCTTGGATGGCTCGACTAAAGCAAAGTGTAGGTCTGCCGAGGTCTCGACCGAGGGGCACACATGACGGGTAACTCCATCCCAGCCGAAGGGCATCAAACGACCGACACGCCATAATAATCACCGTTTATCGATGCATTCATAATTCCTGTGACCTGCACATCAACATCGCCACACGGACGACGCACCTAGAACTAAAAGCGCATGTCCGATAATGGACCACATCTTCAGGAGCCCTGAGATTGACCCTGATTCAAACTCTTCTTCTCGCTCGCTCGCTCGCCCAATCGACCAACCTTTGGGTACAGAACTACCAGATAATCTCCGAATCGTGCACAGAAAGCCCGAAAATTTTCAAATACCGAGACTCGTATCTATAGTTGGTCTCAGCGAACAGGATTGAGATTCGAGGGACAGTCATTTATCGACATTTACTGACGGACTGGGCCACAGTGAAACAAATCTGGCGGGCGGGATATCTAGGAGAACTGGTTTACCATCACCATCTATATCACAGAGATGAATTCAGAAATGAGTCTGGAATCATATAACAAGGGCAAACATAATGAGTGAGACGTACCCGCAGTGAGGGAGTCACCAGACAAAATCTCTGTTCAGTTCCTACAACCGTCAACAAGGAATTCAGTTTGTCTAACGCCGCCGCTGACCGCGACGGTCGAGGGAGTCATGTGGCAGGGCCAGCAAGTATCAGTTCGTGAATCCAATTATCTCCGATCTGCATTTTTCCGGACCATGTGAGAACAATGGACATGGCACTGTGGAACAAAAGACGATTCACCGTGCTCCGTGGAAAACACACATTAATTGAATTAGGTTATTTTATTTACACGGAGTCCTAAATTCCATCTTGCTCTTGACCTCGATCATTGATGTCCGCTCTCAGCCAACTCCCATTAGAAATTCTCCTCGCTGTATTTCGTTACTTGGATGTCTTGGACATTGTTCATATACGCAGGGTGAGTGTATGTTGTAACGAACTTTATGTTCGATTAGCAGTGCAGGTCACTCTCGCGGGAACGGCTGTTTCTCGAATGTCGGTCTTGCTCATGAACCTGAATATAACACTTTCAGGTCTCTCGACATCTGAAGGAAATCAGTCACCGTAGAGATGTATGGCACAACGCATACGACAACGCCAATTTTCCTCGACCGCCCGGCCCATTTCGCTGGCAGTCTGTGCACGATCTGGAGGATATTCTTGTCCGTAACTTTCGTATTTCCCGCAATTTGCAACGAGGCACAGGTGCTGCAATATTTGTTACACCAGTCATTTCAGATGCGTCCCCGGTCATATCTGTTAGATTTCTCTTTGGGCGGTTTCTGTTAACTGGTTTTCGCGAGGAGGTCCGTTGCTACGACCTGGATCAACTCTCCGCACTCTCCCGTGTCGTGTATAGACCAAAGACGGGATTCATCGTCTTCTTTCGCTGTGTCGATGCTGTAGACAACGAGGGGCGCCCATTTATCTGCTTGGTCTTGACTGAGAAGTGGGAAGCGCAAGGCCCAAAACACACGTACGCGTCGATGTTTGAAGGCTAAGGAAGAGTATTGACATTGTTGCAGCTCGGTCCATGCACTGAATGTCACGGAGAGAGATGGAGTCACCTTGGAACTTTTGTACCACTTCCAGCATGATTTTGACCCCTGCCGCGTTATACTTGGACCCCGGGTGATCGTCGTTCAAAGTGAGAGTCCCCGGGACCCCACACATATTTTCGTCTTGGATGTGCATACGCGCACGCGATTCATACTTCCATCATCTGTCTTTGCATGGAAGTCACGTGCGGTCGGTCACTTTATCTGTCCGCTCTAAGTCATTTTAACATCTATTGTTGTGGCAGATGGAAGGCTTCAGGACCGCCACCTTTCTCGGGAGTATTTCGACATCAACCCACCTCATCTTTGTGGGACCGCTCTTCTATGCCACCACTGGCGATATTGCCCAAATACAGGCACTCCCACTTCCGCCTTCGACGACATCTGAGAAGTCCGTATCTCTCATGCAATCACACACCGGCAGTGCCCCTAACGTCCAGGGGATGAATGTTGTGCTCCTTCGTGACGCCAACCTTGACCCAACCACTCAAGATACTTTAATCGACATCCAAGTGCAAACATACGAACCACCAAATTCTCACCAGCCCCTATTGAAATATGGTACTCTTCGACTGGCTAAGTCTCAAAATGATGTTGGCACTGTCACATTTGAAGTGCGCGGCGTACTTACCCGTGGTTTGGGATACAATGCTCTCTTTCGCCCATCTTTCAATGGTACCGGTCGGATGTTCCGCGTGTTACCGACCTTCCCTCGTGTCATCACTGCGCTTGAATACGACGTCCGTAGCAATAGTGTCAGCGGGGAAAAATCTACAGAGAGGAAAGTAATCGAGTATCCTCGCGTCCTTGAGACTGCGCGTATGACCAATGTTTGGGACTATGATCCTTATTTTGGGAGGGTGTGCGCCGGGGTCCCGCACAACGATAGCGTTGTCCTGGGGATATTTGACTTTGCTGTATAGATCCAAACAACATTGCAAGGAACTTGTTTACTGCCATACAACCACGATGTAAAGAAATATGGTTACGCACGTTTCAGCACAGGCGGGGACCTGTGTCACTTGGCTGGCCACGTCAATAATGTAACCCTAACGATCAATAACTTGACAACCAATTTGAGGCGTGAATGAATTTGGAGCGATAACAAAGCACCAAATTCAGCGGAAGCAAACAGACCAGAAGCGAGTGGTCGGTGACGCGAGTTGCGGGAGGCACAGATGCAGAAACCCTGATGTGGTTCAGGGTTTACGGAAGCCTCACCGGGAGCGTCTATGCGTATCTTGACGCCCGCCAGTGAACGGCGAGGAGGTCCTTGCCACGGATAACCAGCGCCTCGATCCTGCTACTATGGAACTGTTCTACGTCTACCTCCAACATGTCAATCGTCGTCAGCCTCCCTTGATAACATTGCCTACCTAGAAATGCCTGACCACACAGGATCGCGATGCTGAATCCTGGCGGTACATTGTGGCCTTTCCGACCATGACGCAGCGGACGAATGGCGGCGCAAGCAATCCACTTATCCGAGCCCCTTAGTCGGATACGTGACACGAATGTCTCCCCGGCTTTGCCACCAACACGACGAGTACCTCCACCCCAGCTAAAGGACATCCAACGACTGCCACGCCATAATAATCACCATTTATCGATGCATCCATAATTCCTGTAACATGCACATCAGCATCGCCACACGGACGACGCACCTCGAACTAAAACCGCACATCCGATATAATGGGTCACACCTTCAGGACCCTGAGATTGACCCTAACTCGAATTCTTCTCGCTCGCTCGTTCGCCAGTCGACTCGCCTTTTTCAAGGACGACCGACCTTGGGGTAAAGAATCACGAGATAATTTCCGAATCGTGGACGGAATGCCCGAGTAATTTCAAATATCAAGCCTCGTGTCATGGTTTGGATCGAAATTCGAGGGACAGCCATTTACTGACATTTACACACAGACCGGGCCACAGTAAAATAAGTCTGGCCCATATCGAGGAGAATTGGTTCACCACTATCCTCGTTGTCACAGAGATGGATTCAGAAATGAGTCTGGAATCATATAACAGGGCAAGCATAATTAGTGGGACGTACCTGCGGTGGGGAAATCACTAGACAAAATCCTTGTTCGGTTCCTACAACCGCCACCAAGGAATTCAGTTTGACTAACGCCGCCGTTGACGGTCGAGGGAATGTTTTACAAACATGCGGCTTGTGTTTCGTGAATCCAATTATCTCCGATCTGCCTTTTTTCCGGACCATGTGAAAACAATGGACAGGGCATTGTGGAATAAAACAGGACGATTCATTGTGGTTCGTGGAAGACACATTAGTTGAATTAGTTTATTTTATTTACACGGAGTCCTAAATTCCATCATCCTACTCTTGACCTCGATCATGATGTCCGCTCTCAGCCAACTCCCATTGGAAATTCTGCTCGCTGTATTTTGTTACTTGGATGTCTTAGACATTATTCATATGCGCAGGGTGAGTGTGTGGTATAACAAGCTTTACGTTCTATTGGCAGCACAGGTTCTCGCGAGAACGGCTGTTTCTCAAATGTTGGTCCTACTCACGAACCTGAATATAACACTTTCAGGTCTCTCGTCACCTGAAGGAAATCAGTCACCGTAGGGACGTATGGTGCGACGCGTACGACAACGCCAAATTTCCTCGTCCACCCGGCCCATTTCGCTGGCAGTCTGTGCACGACCTGGAGAGTATCCTCATCCGTAACTTTCGTGTTTCCCGCAATCTGCAACGAGGCCCAGGCGCTGCAAAATTTGCCAAGCTAGTCATTTCAGATGCAACTAAGGCCTTCTTTGTTAGATTTGTCTTTGGGCGGTTTCTGTTAACCGCTTCTCACGAGGAGATTCGTTGCTATGACCTGGACCAACCTTTCCCAGTTTCCAGTGTTGTGCTTAAACCAAAGACGGGATATATCGCCCTTTTACGTTGTGTTGGTGCTGTAGACAATGAGGGGCGCCCATTTATGTGCTTGGTCTTGAGTGAGAGAGGGGAAGTACGTGGCCCAGGTCGCCCGAAACACACGTACGCGTCAGTATTTGAAGGCTAAGAAAGCATACTGACACTGTTTCTAGCTCAATCTATGCACTGAATGTCACGGAGAGGCATGAAGTCGTTCTGGAACTTTTGCACCACTTCCAGCATAATTTTGACATCTCCAGCGTAACACTGGGGCCCCGTGTGATTGTCATTCAAGACAGGGATCCCCAGGACCCCACAGATATCTTCGTCTTGGATGTGCATACGCGCACGCGATTCATACTTCCACCATCTGTCTTTGCATGGAAGTCACGTGCGGTTGGTCATTTTATCTGTCCTCTTCGAGTCGTTTTAATATCTATTGTTGCGGCAGATTGAAGGGTTCGGGTCTACCAACTTTCTCAGGAGCACTTCGACATCCACCCACCTCATCCTTGTGGGGTCACTCTCCTATGGCACTGCTGGCTGGATTGGCCAAATACAGGCACTCCCTCTTCCACCTTCGACGTCTTCTGAGAGGGATATCTCTCTCACGCAATCACACACCGGCAGTGCCCTTAATGTCCTCGGAATGAACGCTGTGCTCCTTCACGACGCTAGCCTTGACCCAACCACTCAAGATACTTTGATTCCCATTCAAGTACCGACGTACGAGCCACAGCACCCCCATTCGCCCCAACTGAAATATGGCACCCTTCGACTTGCCAAGTCTCAAAATGATGTTGGCACCATCACATTTGAAGTGCGCGGATCATTTACCCATCCTTTGACAAATTGCAGGCTCTCTCATCCTTCTTTCAACGGTGCCGGTCGGATGTTCTGCATGTTACCAACTTCCCGTCATATCATTGCCGCGCTTGATTACGTCGTCCGTAGTGTCAGCGGAGGGGAACCTACTGAGAAGGAGGTAACCGAATATCCTTGCGTCCTGGAGGTTGAACACATGAACAATATTTGGGACTATGATCCTTATTTTGGGAGGGTGTGCATTGGGATTCTGCAGGGGAATCACCCGGTTCTGGAGATATTTGACTTTGCTGTATAGATGCAAACAACACTACGAGGGACCTGCTTACTGCCATACAACCACAAAGTGAAGTATCATTTCAAGGTTACGCACGTTTCAACACAGATGAGAACTTGTGTTACTTGGCTGGCCACGCCAATAACGTAACCCTAACGAATAATAAGTTGACAACCGGAAGGCGTGAATGAATTTGGGGCGATAACAAAGTTTCCAGAGCTGGTGACTAAGACCCTTGAAGAGCGTCTATGCGTACTTTGACGCTCGCCAGTGAACGACGAGATCCTCGCCACAGACAACCAGCGCCTCGATCCTGCTACTATGGAGCTGTTCTACGTCTACCTCCAACATGTCAGTCGTCGCCAGCCTCTCTCGATAACATTGCCTACCTAGAAATGCCTGACCACACAGGATCGCGATGCTGAATCCTGGCGGTACATTGTGGCCTTTCCGACCATGACGCAGCGGAAAAATGGTGGCGCAAGCAATCCACTTATCCGAGCCCCTTAGTCGGATACGTGACACGAATGTCTCCCCAGCTTTGCCACCAAGTCGGCTCACCGAGTGATCTTACCAGCAAAGACTATGGGGAGTTGGATAGAAATGGGTTCTTCACAATTCTTAGCACAATTCCCAAGTCGTACGACAAAGACTCGTTCCCGATACCCGAAAGAGCTCCAAGCGTTGTTCCGCCGGTCAACATCACCGACCACATCAGCGGCAAGTGGTGCGTGTAGTAGCATGCGAATCTGCGACCGAGACGACATACCTTTCATACAGGTACTTCATACGATCCAAATCGGACCCCCATCGGCACTGGTACTTCCGCGTCGACGGTCCGTGCTTGGCGTGCGACGAAGAGGACTGTGGGACCGTCCACGTGTCGACCAAGTTTCGCTCACGATTTCACATACAAGCCCGCTCCCCTCCCGAGTTCCAATCGTCGAACGAGCTCGTCATGATTCGAGGCGACGAGGCATCCATTGCGGCCACCAAGGAGTACAACCTGAGCATCAACGATGCGGAGGAACTCAGAGCTACGAAGGCGGGGCACGAATTCTCGGACTTTGTGTTTGGAGATCTCAAGCACAGGTTCATGACGCGCGCGCAGAGACAGGACTATGGAAAAGGTTTCCACGAATATATCGTAGCTGTGGAGAGGGGTTCGGGTGAGGCTTGGGAGACAGTTGATTGATCCTAGCTGGTTGAAGTAGTAACTCCGAGAACATGTTTCGCGACATGTACTGTACTTGAGCTATCGTTGTCGATTATAATGTCTGTCTGATCCCCGCACCCGTATCTCCAAGCCGATGTTCGGCGTGGATGCCGTCAACATGCACAGCCCTCGTCTTCAGGCGTCCGAGTTGGCCTTTCCGAACGTCCGAATGTCCGGACGAAACAAAGTTGTAGCGGAGATTAAACTGTGCTCAAGCCGTCGCACGGCGCATTGTCACACCTGCCATTCTGGCAGTGAACGGCCCCTGACCGGTACTGTGTTGGGTCAGTGCTCGCAATCTGCAAGTTGCTCTGCTACGATACGTTCCCTGGCGCGCTCCGTCACCTCCTGTGGTTGACCGTGCCGATAGCTGGTGCACTTCGCCGCCCTTTCGCATCCCCAACTCTGCTGTCCTCTGCCATCGGCCCATCCTCCACCGTTCTCTGGTACGCCGGTCACAGGCGCACGCTACTGTCCTCTCGCATACCTAACTCTGCCATTCTCCCGCGTCCCCAATTCTGCCATGCTGCCGCCTTGCCCGACTTGCATTACCACCCCGACCACCTCTTCCACTTGCCCCCTATCTTGCCACTTCCCCTCGTTTCACCCGACGACAACGACAGCGGTGCAACAGCCGTGATAATGCGGTCTCCGCGTAGTTGTCGTTGTCTCCACCACCATTCTGCCATGCCTCACCTCGTGTCGCACTCTCTCTCCCAACCGCTGTCCAATGCCATCAAAATGACCACCCTTACCATTGCGAGAGAAGAGGCACGCACACGATGAAGATAGCAGGAGGTAGCCATTGGCAGGGGAGCTCCAGGCTACGGAAGGGAGGCGCGCCAGGGCCCTCAGATTTTGTGCTTGGGATCTCGAGGATAGGTTCGCGACACACAGGGAGAGACAGGACTACAGAGAGGGCTTCCATGAGTATGTCGTGCTGATGGAGAGGAGATTGGGCGAGACTCGGAAGATTGTTGGTTTACTGGGTGGGTTGGAAGCGACTTGAAACGAATTGCACAACGTTATTTTATATGTTGGAGCTGTCGTCGTCAGTCGATCAGTGCCGTTGAATTCTGAACCAGAGAGACTACAAATGTCGGTCTGATCCAAGGGCGACCAACGAGGTTAAGTTGGACGACGTAGAAGAAGGCACAAGCATCAGACGGTAGACGTGTCTCTTAATACCTTTTTACTTCCAACGCCAATGTTGGCCAGCCACCGCTAGGATTCTGAAATTCGCAGCACCGATTGATTGACGACAGTTTCTAATAATGTTGCACAAGTTCCGAGTCATCTCACTCAATCAACTATCTCCCAAGCCTCACCCATACCTCTTTCTACCGGCACAACGTACTCGTGGAAACCTTCTCCGTAGTCCTGTCTCTCCGCGCGCGTCATGAACCTGTTCTTGAGATCTCCAAACAAAAAGTTTGAGAGTCCAGCGCGCCTCCCTGTTGTAACCTGGAGCTCCTCCGCATCGTTGATGCTCAGGACGTACTCCTTGGTGGCCATGATCGATACCTCGTCGCTCCTGATCATAACGAGATCGTTTGAGGGCTGGTGCTCCTTTGGCGGGTGGCGCGCCTGGATGAGAAATCGCGAACGATGCTTGGTCGACACGTGGATCGTGCTACAGTCCCCTTCGCCGCACACCAAGCACGGTCCATCGACACGGAA